>APFE031051688.1:4625-19333 GCA_000404065.3 Pinus taeda | reverse complement strand
TGTTGTGCTGGCCTATTATCTAGTGATTAATTTAGAATTAGTTGCAACAGCTCCTAGGAAGCTGAGCTCGACCCTAGAGGTGGGGAAAGGAGTTAGACCTTCTATATTATGCCTTCTCTTACTCATTTTCATGGTTGGACTCTTGAGGGAGAAGCTTCTATTGTATATTTTACTTGTATCTCTGCAATTTGAGGAAAAGGAAGGCCAGGGTTTTGCAGACATCATTGTGGATTATTGTGCTGATGGTGTGTTTCCTACTTGTCATTGTAAGTGTGTTTATGTGTTCCATCTCTTATTCTATTGCTACTAATTAAACAAAAGAAGTGATAAAGTTTGAATTCATGCATGCCATGCTCAGTTTTCAATTTTGTTTAAAATTTATGTTTTCCACTGTCTAGAGAGGATTCAAACCCATTGTTTGCCCTCTTTAGCCTCTCTTCTTTCCTCTTTGATCATCCATCTCAGCTAAAGGCATCAGTACAAACTCCTACCTTGCCCCAAGGACCCACCTGCAAAAACTGAGCTCAATCCCCGCACCCTGAATTGCACTCCCTCCAATTGCCACCAAAAGCCCCAAAAACTTTAAATCAACCCTCCTTATCAGTTTACTAGCCTAATATCAGTGTTTCTAATTGGTCAACTCATCCTATTGAAAACTCCACTGAGTTTGACCGGAGAGAGCCTTCTCCTGCCTTGTAGGGCTAGCTACGAGGCTGAATGGTTTGATGTAGCCTTGAGATTTGTCTATCTCAGCCTAGGTGAAATTTCAAGTGCTAACAGGTCCAACACGTCATGCTTACAACCAATGGAATAGGAGACCAAGGTCCACTAGCCTCACTTGCTTTACTCCCAATGAAAATTTAGAAGCCATGCTATGAAACATGTAAAACTAATTGCCAGATTATCTCACATATAATCATCAATTTCTTACCAACTCTTAAAGTTATTGCAGGAAAATGTGACAAACTAAATATTTATTCTTGATGAAACAATAACATTTGATATAATAATTTAACGAACACAACTACACATATAATTATTAGTTTATAATTATTGATTTTTCACCCACTATGAAATATATTACAATCAAATATCAACAACTAAATATTTGTTCTAGATAAAGAAGCAAGTTCTCATTTCTTATTGATCGCCCACCTCAAAGAAGTAGAGGCGTTGAGCGGTGCAAATTAGATTATGTTCATGAGATTGATGGTGGAACCACTATTGTTTCTGGAGCAGTCGGTTCTACAAATTACACATATGCCTCATGAGAATTCGGACCCAGACACAAATGCGCACTCTTAAACGAACGCGGATCTAATTTTATGCATGGAGAAGCCTATGCTAAATGTGAAACAAGAGGTCTATATTCCTCAAATGTTCTCACTCAAACCTTACTGCCATGGGAAATTGGATAAATATATTGACTCTTCATGTGGCGGAGGAAAAATTGAAACCGTGGAGGTGTACAAAGGGAATTCTACAGCTAAACTCTCCAAGAAGCTGCAGAACTGTGGGAAGAGCTTCACCTCTAGAATTCAATTCATGGAAAAGAACCTATAGTAGATTAAGCATTTCTATCACTGGCCAATTAGTAGTAGTAAAGACGAGTACTCTAAGAACTTCGTTATCATGATAGTCGTAGATTCATCGTTTCTTTTATGTTTGTTGATCAGTTTATCAAACAATGATCAGCCCACGTAAGACGGTGACATGATGAGTTTATACTCCTATCTCAAGCACGATATTTTGAAACTAGAGAATCAAATCTGACTAGCTATATTAGAGGGAGTTTTTGAGGAAATGAACATGTTGCATATTGCAACTTCCATTAGTTGTTGCACACGACGTTGGGAGATCTCTCTCCTTTCCCATCGAACAAAATGGATATTGATGAAGTGGCAAAGGGGGGGAATTTGTTGGGTTGCATGTATGCATTCATTTAAAAATTTATGGATATACAAACCGGTGAGTGACATCACCAGAGGAGTACACCATGGAAAATGTGGAATGACAATGTTTTTGCTACATGGGCCTCTTGTTGTCCTACTATGGTATGAGAGTACGCTTGTCGATGGAATTAGTGTGGGGCAGTTGTTGAGGGGTGAGATTAAATTCAAATCATTCTCCACACTACCCAATAAGATTTGATTTGACAAATACTTCGCCACGCTCTACCTTCTGCAAATCAGCATATCATAAATGCACACCGAAGTGGTGTTGATGAACATGGTTTACCTGGAGTTCAGCAACCCCACCACTAATCTAAAACCTATGAAAGTAGATTTCAAATATTTGGGATAAAGTTTGGAACACAGGAATACGATTGTCCTATCCTTCTCAAAGTGATAGCCTCATTCTCCAATTGCTTTACTTCTATATCTCCATGAAATATTGCCTTCTCTAATGGTTATAAGCTACTCAAAGGACCACTGAACTATCTTAGAAAGCATGTATTCAGTCTGATTCATATAGGGCCATTGTTTCATTGCCAAGCTTCCATAATGCAAAGCCTTGAAATAAAACTCTACGCATTTTGCAATTCGTAATTTTGCAGCAACAACTCCTCTTTTCCCTTTTTAATTTTGTATATGTAAATGTTTTCCCATGAAATTCATGTCAAATTTCCATTGCAACATAAAGGTCAGAGATTTTAACCTATTACCTAATGCATTAAAATACTTTAATAAACTTACTTGGAGACATATTCATGTGTTCATTGTTTTTTTGCATAGAAATAGATTTATCATGTGTCTGAAGGATACATTAATCCATATAAAATATTTATCCATGCAAGGAAATGATCAATAGTTGGTTCGAGTGGATGATCAACCACACTTAGACTGACACATGACCCATACTCATATGGGAGGTAGTAGTGGGGGAACGATAGTTGAACATAGTTTATGGGTGGGTGAAATTAATTAAGAGTGAGTCGAAGCCTATTAGCTGTGATTTTAGAGCAAGTTTCATAAGCAATAATTATTTATGTGGAAATTACTTATTCTTTGACAGTTGGTCTAAGGTCTAAGTAATGTAAATTGGAGGTGGAATGCTATCTCCTCTACCTAATGGATCCATCATGAAAAGGCAGGGACGGGCGCTTGGTTCAACTCTAAGACAAGCCCTCAATGAGACCTATGAATTTTGGGTTTGGTACCAGGCCTATTTATTTGAAACGAGTATCCCGAATAGAAAATATCAATAGTGACTTGGATTAAATCCTATTCTGATGTTAATTGTGCCAATTAATAGCTTGCTCACTTTGTAAAATAATATGGAATGATATGAATTGGATCATTATACTGTTTGTCATCCATCTTGATGCATTTGGAGCGGAAAAAGTGGAGGAATAAGGTCACAAGATCATTTTTACCGGTGGGGCCCAGTTTGGCGAAACGAGGTCTGAAATCCTTCAAGAGAATTTTGAGGCATCAAACAACAATTTTTGGGGGCAAAAAATTGTCACTTTATCGTGACACTTTTTCATGCTATTCTACACACATGTACTTCCCAATGACGCGTTAATCAGAGTCCATATGCAAAATTTATTCCACTTAGAAGTTAACCTACCTGTATTCACACCTATACTTCGGGAGGATGTCGTGTCAGCCCCCATTATTCATGGAAAAGGGTATAACCATGTGTTGTTGATTTAAAAGTCTTTAGAAGATTCTATTTTGTAACTCTAGGTAAGAGTTGACGTAGTCAAACTTAACCACTAGTAGGCTATCGTCATGAGTTATAATCGGGCCACTAGGAAGAAGAGGCATTCCATTCTTTCGAGAACATTTTGTTCCATAGTTGAGCAAAGATAGCCATGAGAGATAGTAGGTAGAGCACACATAGAGGATTTGTGCACTATAGTAACCCACTGTTGATCCAGGTGGATATTGGTGGCCACCCGCTAATTCCACATGGATCCCCTCTAGTTCTTCTATCAGTTCTTTCAGTTTCCTTAATTATAGCACAGTTTACTATTTTTAGCAGTTTTTTCGGGTCCTAAACTTCTAGAGCCGTTTTGAGGCCCTAAATGACGTTTTTTGGGAAATCTACCGCTAGCGATTTTTCTATTTAAAAATTGTCTTTTTCGTCGTAGTCCTCGGAGAGATCTTTCCAACGGGCTATCCTGCACGTCAAACAGAGATAAGACAACCAATTCGCGACCCCAGGAAGTTGATGTACCAACTTACCCAAAAACGGGGTCCACAATTTGGCGTTTCATCTTCCAGGGTTAGGTTTTGGAATGTGAAGGGTTTTTCCATTGTTTCCCAACAATAAATAGGCCTTTGAGCCTCATTGTAACACAGTTCAGAGGCATGTAGCCACACATCTCTTCTCAGAGATAAGCTACCATCGCCCTAGCTGGTTTATTCTATTTCCGGTTGTAAGCATATTTCAGTATTTTCCATTAATGAAATGAAGTATTATTTCCGCTGCATCTTTGTGTATATGGTTATCTCTGTATTTTATTGCGTTCCTGTTTAAATCCGGATCAGTGGTATCAGAGTGATCTGCTTTTTCTCTGTTTTTCTTTGCATGTCCCCAATGAGGTCAAGATATAAGGAGTTAGGGCTTGAACTGGTCGAACCTTTGCAAGACCAGCCTCGCAAATCCTGACGGCCTCCCATGGTGGGTGAGAAGAAAGACGAGGGGGCAGGAGATCCTATCAAAATCTTGCTCGAAGAAGCCCTCGAGCGGCAAAGGAACGCGATGATGGATAGGTTTGCGCAGATCCTTCAGTAGCTACCCAGAGGTGACACATCGGCTTCCAGTAGCTACTTTGGAAACACCACGCCCTTTAAGGTACAAGTTAATTTTGAAATCCCCATATTCGAGGGTCAGATAAACGCAGATGCTGTAGATAAATGGTTAAATCTACTAGAAGGATATTTTTATGTTCATGAATTTTCAAGTCAGGAAAAGATTGTTTTCGCTCTTCTCAAAGCAGCCCCCCACGTCAAGGACTGGTGGGAACCTACTGCGAGCAGAAGGATGAAAGTACAGGCTCACTGTTTTCAGCTGCACCCACTTGGAATGACTTCCGAAATGCCATCAAGGAGCAGTACTACCCTCTCAAAAGCTATGAGGACAAATACATCAGATGGACCACACTGCGGCAAGGACGGGACCAAGATGTGCTTGAGTTCACAAACATCTTTCACACCCTTCGCACACAGTTGGGTATCAAAGATTTTGAGCTGCATCTGGTACTCAAATACCGCGGCTGCCTACACAGATACATCCAGGAAGAGATGGAATTCTTGGACATCTCCTCACTCGGCACAGCATACCGATACGCTGTCAAAATCGAGCAAAAGTTCAAACAGAAGAAGCGAGACTTTGGATCTGTAAATCCGAAGACCAAAGGACAAAGCCAAGGTGGGGTGACCCAAGACAGCCCGTCGAAGCCGCAAGAAAAGAACAACACCACGAAGCCAAAGAAGGACACAGGAAAGGTGTGATTTCCACAAGAGTCCCACTCATAACACAAGTGAGTGTCAGACCAAGCAGTCATTGGTGGCCGAGTTGAAGGCTTCCGAATCAGATACATGTTCCAACCCTGAGCCAGAACCCGACAAGGGGAATGGTAAAGAGAAGTAGATCATTGATGCGGATCCCAACGCCACTGTTGCCACTGCCAAGATCCAGAAGAATGAGCCCGAAGAGCCAGAGGAGGGGGAACGTCTTTTCCACTCACAGATGTGGGTAAAGGGTTCGCCGCTGCAATTCATTGTCGACAGTGGCAGCCAAAAGAACCTTATTTCAGCAGAGGTCGTGAAGCGGTTGGGCCTGCCGACTACACCACACCCGCAGCCGTACAGTATCGAGTGGCTTCATGAAGGACGAAATCTCAAAGTTCGCCAGCAGTGCCACCTTCCCTATAGCATCAAACCATTCACAGACGAGGTACTGTGTGATGTTACACCTCTGGATGTTTGTGATGTACTATTAGGTCAGCCATACTTGTGGAGGCGACATGCTGTGTATGAGTCAAGGTCTCGTGCTGTCATTATTTCTTTGGATAATTCATTATACAGGATACCGGAGGTAGCCCCACCTACCGTCGCCTCTTTGATCATTGCTAATAAAGGCAGCAAGCTCATATCACAGACTAGGAAATTTATTTCCTGTCGGGTTCACCCCCAAAGTAAGGGGAAGATCGTTGCCACATCCATGACCCCCGCAAATGGTTCCTCCACACAGCAGCAGCAGCAAAGGGATATGGTCATGATAGAACACAGGAACAACTTCTCCTCACGCACAGGGGTACCACACAAGTTTCAGGTGGGCAACAAAGTCTGGTTGCATCGATAAAAAGAACACCTTACCAGAACCCATCAGAAGCTCAGACCACTCTGACATGGTCCTTACACCAGTACCAAGGCTACGGGAAACAATGATTTGGTGCACATCATTCCTCCATTCCTCCGCCTACACCAAGTGTTCAATGTGGACCGTCGTCGACCATGCTTCCCACCATTACTGGACACATCAGAGATTGCAGGACAAGTTCAGCAGATGGAGGAACTCAACGCAATGGGGACCATTGCTTCCTAAGGGGGGAGGAATGATCCAGGTGGATATTGGTGGCCACCCGCTAATTCCACGTGGATCCCCTCCAGTGCTTCTTTCAGTTCTTTCAGTTTCCTTAATTATAGCACAGTTTACTATTTTTAGCAGTTTTTTCAGGTCCTAAACTTCCGGATCCGTTTTGAGGCCCTAAACGACGTTTTTTGGGAAATCTACCGCCAGTAATTTTTCTATCTAAAAATCGTCTTTTTTGTCGTAGTCCTCGGAGATATCTTTCCAACGGGCTATCCTGCACGTCAAACGGAGATAAGACGACCAATTCGCGACCCCGAGAAGTTGATGTACTAACTTACCCAAAAACGGGGCCCACAATTTGGCGTTTAATCTTCCAGGGTTAGGTTTTGGAATGTGAAGGGTTTTTCCATTGTTTACCAACAATAAATAGGCCTTTGAGCCTCATTGTAACACAGTTCAAAGGCATGTAGCCACACATCTCTTCTCAGAGATAAGCTACCATCGCCCTAGCTGGTTTATTCTATTTCCGGTTGTAAGCATATTTCAGTATTTTCCATTAATGAAATGAAGTATTATTTCCGCTGCATCTTTGTGTATATGGTTATCTCTGTATTTTATTGCATTCCTGTTTAAATCTGGATCAACTGTCCACAAGCATTACTTCTTTGTACCTGCAACCATATTTCTAGACAGAGAAAGAGAGCAAAGCAACCTCACCTTCCAGCTGGGTGTTATCCCGAAAGGGTTTCTTAGAGAGCATATCTTGTGTGTATGTGTGTTCTTATTTTTTGTTCTTCACTTTTATGCATCATTTTCATTCGCATGCATGCACTAATTACAGTAAAATCTACAGATATAGAAATTAAATAAAACTGTAATAGTGTAGAATCTTATATTTTTAATATAGTATTATCATATATGTTGTGATGAACTGTCTAGTGGAATATCCACGACAATTTACTAATCATTTGGTATCAGAGCAGGTTTCTTTGTATATTTGTGGATATTTGCAGGGGATCTAGGTCGACGGGGTCGAAAATCGTAAAACCCTAATCATGGTCGACAAATCTGTAAATGAACATTGTGATCCTGTAAAGGTGAGGTTTTCACGACTTGAACAACAAGTCAGATATAAATCACAATGTAAACCTCATCATGGAATCCCTAAGTAATATGTTGGGGGTATTTGGATAGGATGGGGGTTTGAATGCAGAGGACAAATGAGAAGGGGGATCAAGACGACATGAAAAATCAGCCGAAGAAAGAACCCAGAAGAGATCAACCTAGTTCGAGTGTCGTGAATCAATCCTTGTTCAAAATGGAAGTAAAATTCGATATCTAGTTATACCATGACAATATCGACGCTCTGAAGCTGAATCACTGGTTTCAACAATTAGAAGTTTACTTCAGTGTCCATTAGATCGAGGAAGGGAAAAATCTCTCATTCGTGCAGTTGAAATTAGAGGGCCATGCATTGACTTGGTGGGAGAGCCACACAAAAACCCTAAGGTTGGAGGGAGAACCTCCAATGACTAAGTGGGAGGATTTTAAAACCCTCATTAAGTCATAGTTTTATCCCATTAGGTAGGTGGAGGACTAGTGGATCCAGTGGCATTACTTCAGGCAAAAGTCGGGCCAAAGCATGGAGGGGTACACCACAGAATTTAGAAATATGGATATAATGTTAAGTATCTCTCCAAATAACCTAGATGTAATCCTCAAGTATTTGGGGGGTCTGCATTTCCATTTGCATGATCAAGTGATGTTGTTCAAGCCCAAATTGGAGGACAAGGCTTGTGTATAAGCATAGTACCTGGAGAACATAGGCCTGAAAAGTGTGCAATCAAGTGGATCGAAGCAGAAGGAGCAACATGAAGCTTCTAAGGAGGAGAAGAAGAAGAAAAAATGGGGAAAAGATAAAAATAAGGCAACCACAACACACTAGTGTAAAGATCCTAGCAACTAATACAACCACTGCAACATTGATGGTCGTATAGAAAACAAGTGCTGGAAGTTGCATCCAAAGCTTAACTCAAATAACAAGAAGAAGAATATCATGGCCACTAATTTGAGCAACCAAGTTGAAAGTATCTCAGACGTGGATGAGAAGATCGTCTATACATCAATTCAGAAGGAGGTGAATCTGAGTAGCCTTTAGCAACATGAAGAGAAAGAAATGACCAAACTCTTCCATATAGAGATATAGGTAAAAAACACAAATATTGATGCTCTGTTCGACTCAGGATTGGGGGTGAATCTCATTGTAGCAAAGTTGGTCAAGATGTTGGGGTTGGAAGTTCATGACCATCCAAACCCATATCCACTGAGATGGGTAAATAAGGACGTAGAGCTTAAGGTAACAAAATTGTGCAAAACTAGATTTGTTGCCAGTGTTGATTTTATTGATGAAGTAGATATGGATGTGGTTCCCCTTGATGTATGTGGAGTCATGTTTGGGAGTCCATATATTTACATGCGTGATGCAATATTCATGAGGAGAGTTAACCAGTATTGGCTCATCAAGCATGGAAAATTGTTCATCACCAACGCGCACAAAGGCAAGTCGAAATTTTCACTGGTAAGTGCCAACTAAGCTAAGAAATTGATCAGTTCCAGCGAGAAGTATGTTTTATTGTTTTAAAGAGAAAGTCAGTCTGAAGAGGAGTGAATAAGAAGAAAGCATCCCTGGAGGGGTGTACTAAGAAACAAAAACAAGAATTGGAGGAGTTGTTACAGGCATACAAGGATGTTTTCTGAGGGCCTAAAGGGTTACCCCCTAAGAGAGAATTGGAGCATTAGATCTAGCTATTGCCAGACTCCTCGTTGCCAAATATTGGGTTGTACAGGCAGTTTGTTATAGAAGCAAGTGAGGTGAAGAAACAATTGCAACATTTGTTGGAACAGGGTGTCATTCGACCAAGTACATCACCATGTGGGTCACCCATCATCATTGTGCCAAAGAAGGATGGGACTTGGCGAATGTGTATAGATTACATGTCGTTGAATAAAATCACACTCAAGAACAAATACCTACTGCCAAGATAGATGATCTACTAGATCACTTGTAGCAAGCAAAGTATTTCACCAAGATGGACTTGAATTCTAGATATCACCAAGTTTGAGTCAAAGAAGAAGATACATGGAAGACTGCCTTAAAAACCAGAGAAGGATTGTATGAGTGGTTAATTATGCCATTTGGCCTATGTAATGCACCAACTACGTTTATGAGATTAATGAATGATATGTTGTGCCCTTTAGTTTCATTTGTTATTGTCTATTTGGATTATATACCAATATATAGTGCTACTTGGGAGGAGCATATTTCACATTTGACGCAGGTGCTGGAAACATTGAAGAAACACCAACTGCTAGCAAATCTCAAGAAGCGTGGGGTATGTGATCAGTGGAGGAGAGATGAAGATAGATCCTTTGAGGATGGAGACCATTATGAAATGGACGGTGACTACTAATGTTTATGAGGTCAAGATTTTCATTGGGGCAACACAATACCTGAGAAAATTCATATCCTCGTTTTTAGTGGTAGTAGCACCACTCCACGCCATAACAATAAGTGGCAAGAGTTTCCAGTGGAGTAAAGGTCAGTAGAGGGATTTCAAGGAGTTAAAGAAGAAGGTCAATCAAGAACCAGTTTTGGAATTACCAAAATTGCCACGACCTTTCAAAGTGGAGACAAATGCGAGTGGGTATGCTATGGGAGTTGTCTTGATGCAAGGAGGAAGGCCTGTTTGCTACCATTATGAAGTATTTAATGGGGCATTTCTTAACTACCCTACTTATGATCAGGATATTTGTACCATAGTGCAAGATTTGAAGAAGTGGAAGCATTGTCTGATGGGAAAGGAGAGAATAATCCACAAAAATCACCATCCGTTACAGTACTTGCAGATCCAAAGTAAGCTACATCAGACTAGGCATTACAAGTGGATAAGGTTTTTACAACAGTTTCATTTTGTGATCAAGTATAAGAAGGGTAGCATAAATAAGTTGGTCGATATGCTTTTAAGTCCACCAAAATCAAAGATTATATTTTTGGGGACTCTTATGCACATGGATTCATTCACCCATGATGCATACAAAGAGGAATATTTAGAATATGAGGACCTTAAGGAGGTGTATCAACAGTTGTAGAGTCAGAGTCATGTGCACGATGACGACAATACCATTGAATACCATCTCCAGGATGGGTTACTCTATAGGTTGGATAAGTTATTTGTTCCTAAAGGTGAGTGTTTGCAGTTGATTAGAGAGGCTCACACCTCCAAGGCTGCAGGGCACTTTGGTGTAGGAAAGACCATGGCTAACTTGCAGAGGTATGTGTATTGACCCAAGATATAAGAGCAAGTATCTAGGTTCATAAGAGGATGCATGATTTGTTATACCAACAAGCCCAATAACAAGAAACAGGGTCTATATAATCCCTTACCTGTACCTACTCGTCCTTGGGAAAGCATTTCCATGGAATTTGTGGGAGGTTTATTGACAACCAAGAAGGGACATGACTACATGTTCCTGGTAGTAGAGAGGTTCAACAAGATGTGTGTTCTGATGCCCTATAAAAATACCATCAGTAGACAAGAAGCAATAAACTTGTTCTTTGGACAGGTCTAGGTGCACTTTAAGATACCAAGGAGCATCTCAGACAAGTACACAAGATTTCTCAATGTAATATGGACTGCATTGTGGGAGAATATGGACACAAAGTTGAAGAGATCTACAACATTCCATCCACGTACAGATGGGCAGACAAAAGTAGTCAACAGGACTTTGGTTGAACTTCTGAGGGAATACAACCAGAAGCATTCGAAGACATGGGATGAAAATTTGGTATATATACAACATTCTTGTAATAGAGCAATCCACACTTCTACAAGAAAGTCCCCATTTGAGACTTATTTTGGATATTTGCCACCTTCACCTTTGGATATTGCATATGGGAAACAAGGAGGAGTGAGGGAAGATCTTACATGAGATGCTTTGAGGGTTGAAAAATTTATAGAGAAGATCATACATATCCATCTACAGGTATAGGAAACACTGCAAAAGTCGCAGGAGAAGTATAAGGCTAGGCGTGATCAGCACAAAAGAGAGAAATCATTTAATGTGGGAGACAGAGTATGGTTACAGTTGAACAAGGAGAGGTTGCAGGGGCCTGGTAAGAAAATCAAGGCTCTAAGGTATGGTCCCTTTGAGATACTGGAAAAGGTAGGTGATAATGCCTATCGACTCATTTTACCACCATATATGCACATTTACTCGGTTGTGAATGTAGAGAAGTTGAAACTCTATGAGTCTTCCATGTTAGATCAGGAAGAGGAACATATCCTGTCTTATGTGGAGGATTTCACACCAGACGCTTAGGTAGAGTTGACAGAAGATACAGTTTTGTAGAAGTGGTCCAGAACTACAAGGTAGGGGCAACATGAGCTTTGGCAGATTAGGTTTAAGGGACAACTTCCAAGCAAAGCTAAATGGTACATCAAAGAGAAGGTGGAGGAAAAATTTCCTCACTGCATTAAGTAAAATATTGTGGGGACCAAAAGCCTCCAAAAATGGGGAGGTTTGATCTGAATTAGATAAGTACACTTTTTTTCATCCATTTTTATGCATTTGGAGTGGAAAAAGTGAACGAATCAGCTCACGGGACCGTTTTTACCGGTGGGACCCAATTTGACGAAACAAGGTCTGAAACCTTTCGAGAGCGTTTTGAGGCATCAAGCGACGTTTTTTGGGGGAATTTTTTTTTGTGGTATTGAAACACCTTTTAATGTTATTCTACACACATACACCTTTCCAACAATATAAGAAGCGTGTCAATTGGAGTCTGTATGCAAAAGTTATTTCACTGAGAAGTTGACCTTCCTGTTTTCACAACTATAGTTCGGGAGGATTCCATGTCAGTGCCCATTATTCATGGAAAAGGGGCTAGTCATATGTTTTTTTATGTAAAATACTATAAAAGAGTCTATTTTGTAACTCTAGTTAAGAGTTGATGTAGTCAAACTTAACCACTAGTAGGCTATCAGGTTGTGTTATAACCAGGTCACTGGGAGGAAGAGGCATTCTATTCTTTTAAGAGAATTTTCTTCCTCTTCCTTTCCATTATCTTTCTTATTATACTTCTATTTTATCTTGTCTACTTTCTTCATACTAATATGTTTACTATTTATTTGACCCTCTACTTCATATCTCCCAATGCTTTTAATATTCTTCATATACCTTTTATTGCGTCGAGAGGAGCATTTCTACAACCCAGTATGACCTTGATGTGTAAGTATGTCACGTTCTCAAAATATAATAAAATAATTTTCGTTGATGTCATCTAAAACATTCACTTGAATATTAAATTATATATAACTTGAATATTTAGATTATACCAAAAAATTTGCTTGAATCTTAAATTATATATAACTCAAATCTTTAGATTATACCAAAACATCCGCTTGAATCTTAGATTATATATAACTTGAATCTTTAGATTATATATAACTTTTTAATCCTTTTTTTTTTAAAGGAAAACGGATATAGTTTGTATTAAAAGAAGTCGAAAGCCTGTTGGCCGGATACATTTAGGAAGCCCATGAACTGGCTATCCTCAACATATAGAAAAATTGCCTTCCTAACCTTAATATTTTGAATCTACTTAGCTCCATTAGTCAAGCCTATTTCCCTAATTTCCCCATGCTTGTGAATACAGACAAATTGTTGAAGTAAAAGACAGTAATACATGAGAAATAGAATGAAGGGATTGGATCCTAATCTTCAACCCCGTCTCTTATTCGGGTGCCTGCAGGAATGAGGACTGCTTTGTTGGCTTCCACATCTGCTTCCTTATTACTCTACTGAAGAATGTGGAAAAAATTCACCTAAAGAAAGGAACCAACTAGCTTCCTTATTCTGGCAACCACTCTTGCTAGCCGACAGTCCCTCCGGGACGTGTTATCCACAAGAATTCGAATCAAGGATTGGGAGTCACCAAGAATATTGGCTTTCTCAATACCAAGAACCTGTAAATACTTAAGACCCTGCAATAAAGCCATGGCCTCAGCTTGCATGTTTTTACTGTGGCCCAAGCCCCAGGCATACCGATTCCTTATGCAGCCATTCGCATTCCTGATGACACCCCCAACCCCAGCAATTCTCGGATTGCCTTTGGCAGCCCCATCAAAAAACAAGGAAGAGCTATCACAATTATGGAGCCAAATGTGGAAGTCACCCTCAGCAAGCCTAATCTGCCAGTTTTTCATAGATTGGAAATGTCTCTCCTCCTCAGAAAACTGAACGCCAAGCTTGCTCCCCCACGCCAGTTCTTGAGGATTTAAGTTATTTTTTCCTAGCTTCTCAAATTTCTCACCGAGAAATTCCTTGAGCAGGCCGTTGGCTTTTGACAAAACAAGGTTACCCTTCTGCACTTTTTCTTGAAAAATTTTGTGGTTGCGCTCAATCCATATTTGCCAGAAAATGAATTTCGAATAAACCATCCACGCTGCCTTGAACCAATTGTTATTGGGGATTTTTACGAGATAGAGATGAGCCCAACCAACAAAGTATACAGCAATTGAGTTTGGAAGACGAACAAAGGATCCCCATGAGGAAAACGCATTAGCCCAAATGCTCTTGGTAAACCTGCATTCAATCAATAAATGAGTGGAATTTTCCTCATTTTCCAGACAAAGATTACATCTGGAAGGGCCCAGGAAGCCTTTATTTTTCAGTCTATCCTCAGTTAAATTGCTGTTGGGCACAACAGCCAGCTGAAAAAATTGATTTTTGGCACACATTTTTGCCTCCGGAGTCCTCGCCAAGTCGCTGGGTAGCAAGGAACGTGGGGAATTTTCCTGAACTGTGCATAGCCTTATGCAATAGTATTGTTATCACCAAAATAGGTCCCTGATAGGCTGCTGATCAGACTATCTTAGTGTAACTATTTCAAACCAGGCTTTTAGCTAGGGATTAGCCTCCCTAACCTGAGAGGGCTCTCTCAAAGGATTAATGATATTGATTTATGATAATATAGATGGCTAACTCTATTTTGGGTTTGTGTGTTTGTAGGTTGAAAAGATGAAGGCTTGCTACCATTGGGCTATGGAGTCAACAAGTCAATAAATTCAGTGGAAAGGTTTCTTGACATGAAAGATGAG
>APFE031051685.1:0-12163 GCA_000404065.3 Pinus taeda | reverse complement strand
TTTCATTGCTTTATATAATTTATGCTCGATATTTTTTCTATACCCGAACCATTTACCCTCATTTACCCACAAAAACACTCATAAAAGAGAAAAAAAACAGTGTTTTCCATTCTTCTAAGTTTCCATAGTATTTAGAATAACCATGGGTGTTTTTTAATAAAAGGTGTGTGGGAGGAAGACCGGAATTTTTAGTACCATTGGGTAGTAAAGACAACTTAATGGTAAGTCGTAAGTCGTAAGTCGTAATTCGAATGGGATTGTATTCATGACCCTCTCACCCAAAAGTGTTTTGATAATTTTTATTTTTTTATCCACTGAGAAAACTTAAGAGCCTATTTAAAAATATTTTTGCAGACGCCCTTGAAAAAGCAACCGCGGTCACTTCCTCTATACAGGTTAGTTGTTCACTACAGCTCTGGACTCTGTACTTGAAGTTTTCCCGTTTAATTGTCATTGTTAATTCAATTGCTTCAATTGAGGTGAAAAGGCGGATGAAGTTCTGACCCGTAACAACCAAGTCACCTTTCTACGGAGAATAAACAGCGGGCTCATCCATCCATGCATTCATCATATGGCAATTCTTGGCTGTCCAGAATGTTTATCAAATCTGTATTCCACTGAATCCGTAAGTTACTAGCAGTATATGAGAGTTACTAGCAGTATATGCGGTCAGATATGCCAAATGTCCCCGCCGATATGCGACCTTTACATAACGCGAGCTATTTCCGACAGGTATTTCTGGATATCCGAGCAATCTTTGCCGGATACGCTAGTAATTTCTGGGCAATGCGGTTTGGTTATGCCGATATGCGAATTATGAGGCTGGAACGCGACCTATCTCTGCCGGATATGCTACTTATCCTTCCCGTATAAGCGTCTTATCTAGCCGGAGATAACTGGAATGATAAATCGCATATCCGGCAGAGATAAGTCGCATATCCGGCCGCTCGCGCGGAAATATCTCGCATAAATGGCAATGGTTACTGGCATTGCCCCGAATGAACTCGCGTATAACGTGTCGGAAATGGTTGGCCAACGGTAAATGGCATAACCGGGTATATCCGGCTAAGGTTACTCGCGTATGATACGAATAACTCACTTATCATACCCGTTGCGGATAACGGCGAGGGCAATCAATTCACGTGAGTTATCTCGCGTTGCAGATAATGGTGATGGTAATTACGACGCGTTGCATATAATGGCCATGGTAATTCACGCGAATACTGGGTTGCTCAAGCCATAGTTGCTTCTAACCCTTGCCATCGTCTTGCAATTTATTATTATTATCATGCTTTTGATCGCATAGTCTTATTGCTGGCTACTCTCATGAATAGACTCAGAAAATGCCGCAAGACCCTGCCTGTGTATATCCACTTAGGGCTCTTTATTCTCAACCCGCCCTGTAAATCTCCTGTGTACTATTTCTAGTTTCTAGCAAATCTAGGATTTGGCGCATGTGTTGGGTGGATTGTGCCTGCTAGCACTGTGAGCCACATTTGTGTGGCTATCTCGCCAAATGTAGGTGACAGCCTCTAGGGACTTTTCCGGCAGCAATTCCGACCGTGAAGGAATTTTTACCAACCAGCTGGCAAACTCAAATGATAGATTCGTAGCTCAAAACCGCTAGAAGCGTGTGACTCCTAATACCTCATCGCCCCAAAGATTCATTTGAAATTGAATTTCAGGCTAAAATTAAAGATCCAAGGCCTTGGCCTTTAATGCCACCTTACATCTGAATTTGAGGGTAAAATTATGTGTAGCAGCCCTAGCATGGGGCGCTAGATTTACATTTAGTAAGGATTTAGCTCCTTAAAGAAAGAAAGTACCCTGCCCGGAGCTAGACTTACAGTTAGTAAAGAAAGGAGCCTCCCGGCTCCCATTGACTTCCCTTCTTTATAACCGCATTGCCAACCAAAAAATTGCCCATTGTACTCAAACATACACATATGCTCCCGTGCAATCATACTTTTAAACATCTTTATACGTCTTTAGTGTTTTGAGTCAGCACATAGCGTTTTAAGTATTTCTGCAGATTCTTTCTCATTTAAAGGTTTATTTTAAAGAATCCAGAGAGAATGTGTAAAACATTGGTACATTTGTCTATGTATAATCATTGCTATCTGCAATCGAAGGCCTTTCAGAGGACTCTGATTTTCTGGATAGCAATATGGATTTTCTCTTTCTCAATTTTCTCTTTCTCTTCTCCCCAGCCCAAGATTCTTCGTCACCTCCAACCATACACTCTGGGTTTTATGGGCTTTACACACTCATTCCAAACCTTGGAACGCCTCAGTGATCAAATGAGGCTCAAGAATCAACCATGGTACCTGGGCATGAAACATATAACATCAAATCTATGCAATATTTTCGTTAATTTAAATGTGAAAATATGGTAGTTTTCATAATTTCAAAAACAAATCCAGTTTCAATTTAGTAGTCACTAACCATAGTTGTATATTAAATTTATAATCATGTTTCCGGAGAACCTCCTATTATAATAACTATATATATATATATATATCATGGTAGATAGCCATGGACGGTGAAAGCTACTGCAATTAATTATTTTTTGATGGAGGACTCTTGTTATACCGAGATTTTGCATATGTTTATGTTGACCATATTGTGTTTGTTTGATTCATGAGACATCTTGAGTCAAATACATCAAACAAAATGTTTGATGTTCTCCAAATTTTATCTCTTTATTTTAATTTTCATTTTTTCAGTAATTTTGGGGAGGCCATTCTTGATCTATGTGATTTCCTCTGTGTTTGTTTGAGTCATGAGACAACTTGAGTCAAGTACGTCAAACTGATGTTCTCCACTTTTATATTTTTATTTTCATGTTCATTTTTTGTAATTTTTGGGAGGGCATTCTTAATCTATGTGATTTCCTCCCAAAATTCGGCCTACATAAAAAAAAATGATCACTATCTTATCTCTAATATGCATAGTGTTCCAATTTAGATTTTAAAACCCCTAAACTTGATAACATGTTTTGGGTGACTATCTCAAACCATATATATTTACAGGAATTACTTATCTTTTTCAACATAGATATACAATTGTGTCAAATATATCTCCTCCTTTAAGTCACCATACTCCAATGATGTCTCAAATTTCCCCATCCTATCTCTAAATCAAAAGTTGTTCCTACACATAATAAGAACTTGATAGATTTTATGTTGCAAGAATTATTTATGTTTCTTACCATAGATATACAAGCCATCTTTAGGAGGCCATTGTAGTCTATTGGATGTCCTAGCAAAATGTCCCCTACATAAAATTTAAGAAATAAAAAAATTGATAACAAGAAAATGACCACCTTCTTGTCTCTAATATGCACGTAAAACCCTTAAACTTGAGAAAAAAAATAGAGCACAATCTTATTTCTAAAAGGAAAATGACCACTATCTTGTCTCTAATGCACTTAAAACCCTTAAATTTGAGACAAAATAATCCAGAGTTCGATAACATGTTTTGGGTGACTATTTGAGACCATATAGAGTTACATATGACCATTACCTTGTCTCTAATATGCACTTAAAACTCTTAAACTTGAGACAAAATTAATCAATGTTTTGATAGCATGTTTTGGGTGACTATTTGAGACCATATAGAGTTGCATATGACCACTATCTTGTCTCTAATATGTACTTAAAAGCCTTAAATTTGAGACAAACTAATCTAGTTTTTTATAGCATGTTTTGGGTGACTGTTTGAGGCTATATAGAGTTGCAAGAATTACATATCTTTAGTAGCTAGGGAAAATATCTCAACTAAAATAACCAAAATATATCACTCACTGTGAAATATTCTCTTACAGCTAATATCACCTTGTAATTTTCAAAAAAACAAATTATGTTTTGACCACTTCAAAATATTCTTTCACAACCGATGTCACCTTGTACTTTTCAAAAATGCTATTGAAATTATCTTTTCATTGAAAACCCATTTTCATTCATGTGATTATCCATTAGGCAACCATACTTTGGTACCATTCTTAATAAAAAGAAGAAGCCATCTTGAGGAGGCCACTTTTAATGAGTAATATTGGCGAAACAATTCTTAGTCTATGTTAGTCTATCTTAGTCTATATAATGTCCTCATAAAATGTCCCCTACATTAAAAAAAATTGGGAAAAAAATTGCTAAAAGAAAATGACCATTATCACATTTCTAAAAATGATAAAAAGAAAATGACCATTATCTTACCAAAAATAAAATGACCATTATATTATCTCTAATATGCACTTAAAACCCTAAAACTCTAGACAAAATAATCTAGCTTATGCTAGCATGTTTTGGGTGACTATTTGAGACCATATAGAGTTGTAAGAATTACTTATCTTTTTAGACATAGATATAAAATTGTGTCAAATATATATCCTCCTCTAAGTCACCATACTTAGACGAAATCATGTCTTCACATTCCCCTATCTTATTTCTAAATCAAAAGTTGTTCCTACATATAATATCAAAAGTTTTTCATACATATAATATCTAAGAACTTGATATCTAAGAATTTGATAGATGTTATTTTAGTAACCACTCAAGTGTGTTTTGACAACTTAAAAATATTCTTTCAAAACCAATATTACTTTTCAAATATGCTATTGAATTTATCTTTTCCTTAACACCCATGTGCATTCAACTCAAATATGAATACGTTTTGACAATTTCAAAATATTCTTTCACAACTAATACCAACTTGTGATTTAAAAAAAAATGCTATAGAATTTATCTTTTCGTTTTACACACATTTCCATTTGGATCCATGTGTTCATCCATTAAGAAACCATACTTTGATATCACTTTTAGTAAAAAATGAAGTCATATCCTTATACACCCATTTCCATTTGGATCCATGTGTTCATCCATTAAGAAACCATACTTTGATATCATTTTTAGTAAAAAATGAATCCATAGCCCTATACACCCATTTCCATTTGGATCCATGTGTTCATCATATCATTTTTAGTAAAAATTGAAGCCATATTCTTATGCAAGCCCAATTCTAGCACTCCTTCGATTTTTATATTCTTTTATAGCTATAGGCTCATTTATGTAAGTAAACAAATTAAATATACAATTGAAATTGGATAAACTATAATTGCATATATCTAGTGGCTTTTTTTACTAAGTTCACCTTCTCCAAGGCTAAGGTGGAGTTCCAATTTCCTATTCTAAAATTCTTTATACCTCCTCATCACTATCATCATTAAACTTTGGTCCATTATCTCTTTAAAATTTTCTAATCTTTGGTGTGGTTGCTAAAGAACTAAATAAACAACTAGCTTCTTCTCACCCTCTTCTACTGAAGACTTTAGTTTTCTTAAAACAATATTCTTATACTTAAAATTCTCATCTACATGATCATAAGGCTTGTATGCTTTTACACCAACAACATAATTAATGAAGATACATTTCACTACCTTATTATCCAACTTCAAAAATTCATCCTTAGGCACATGATCATAAACCTTGCAACTAAAATGTGAATATGCTAAATCAATGGCTTTTTCTTAATTAATAATATGACTTTGTTTTAGTTAAGACCCTGATAGGGGTCCTTTTCTAAATAATTAGTGTAAAAAAACTACTTAGGTAACATACAATAGAATTGGCTTTTATCTAGAATTTCTACTCTAACTTGGATCCTCTAAGCATACTCTAAAACTCCCCATCAAAGTCTTATTCATGTGTTGTAAGCGGCATATAGAGTTGTCATATGATTTGATGCATAGTTCTCCTTATACAACATTTCAGAATCTACAAAAACAAAACTCACTATTTTTATTAGTCTTCAACGCCTTGATCTTCCTATTAATTTAATTTCTGAAGAGGACGTTAAACAACATCAACCAAATGAATATTGTTGATTTATTTATGATAGATATATACATGTTAATCTATAATAGTCATCAATCCATAACACATAGTATAAATATTAAATTATTCAACACTAACAAGATGAAATTCATAAAACTTGAACCATATCTAGCCTATAAATATAAAATTTATGATAAATACACTAAAATTTTACATAGATATGTTTTCATCTAGCCACAACACATGTAGGTAACCACTAGGAGAACCAAATTTCTCCTATTGTTTTGGTTGTATGTTTCCATCTATCCACCCATGTAGGCAATGACTAGGAGCAAAATATTCTCCTCTTGTTTTAGCTTGAGAAATTGTAGGTTTCTACAAATATAGCTCTAATTCCATGTATATTTTTACTTGTAGATTCAATAACTTATGTGATATCCTAAAAAAAAAGACAAGAATCTACTCTAGTCTTCTGTGGAAACCAAAATTTATCGATGAAAACAATAAGAAGAAAAGGAAGAAGTTCAATCGCACATAACACATATTTTCCTTGGTAAAGAAACTACTATAAAACCTGAATATCTATATTGAATTAACCAGAATATTTAAAAAGAAAATACAATTCTTGTTCAACCTCAACAATTACTGCAGCAACACAATATATCTCTCTCCTTCACAAGTGAGCTCAAGCGAACACTTAGCAAATTCTTCTGTCTACCAAGCTCCTACATCGTTCTGAAATTCCTGAGAGAATTAGCCCATATTTAATTGAGAAATTCTCCTTTTATCACTCCGCAATCCAACCATATGCCCTCAACTGATTGCATGCGCCATCTGTACAACTAGGAAAATTACACAATGGATAGTACACTATCCTTGAACTCTCATATCAACTGAGTCTTCCTCTAAACTGACATGGATGAGTTATTTATTAGTGAATCTTGAGTTAATTGGTGTGACACAATTGGGAAATTCTCTCTCCATAACTGTGCAATCCATCCATAGGCCCTCAACCGATTGCATGCACCATATGTACAACTCAGAAAATTATACAACTCATAGTACATTGTCCCTGAATTCTAATATCAACTCGGTCTTCCTCTGAATTGACATGCATGAGTTATTTATGAGTGAATCTTCAGTTAACTAGTGTCGCATCGAGGATGCATTGGTGCATGTCCGCATTACTAGACCTCCTACTAGTTCTTCCAATAGTTAAAACTAGTTTATTGACTTTAGCTCAGTTAAACTAAGTTAATTAATTACAACTCAAAATAACTCAACATTGGCCCTTGACATTATCTCAGCTAAACTAATTGAATTAATTACAACTCAAAAAACTCAACCTCCTCCCTTAAAATTTAGGGATCACTCTACATGATTCTAGATAGACTTCCAAATTGAATTTATTGACCCAACTAAGTCAACTTAACTTAGTTAATTGTTACAATTTGCTATGAGAATATAATTACAATTTAATTCCTAATTTAATTCAATGAAAAATTAAATTAAGATTTTCTTGTTGTTTTTTTTAACATTTCTTGTTGCTATTTTCAGCACAGATAACACTCATATGATTATTTATGGACAACTAGCCTCACATGAATCTTATCCATGTTCGATTTAGTGCTATTTTACATCTAGACCAATAATATTAAAATGGCTCATTAAGTGTGAGGTACATGAGCCTTTTTCAATAAAGTGTTTTCATTAAATGTTTAAGGTCATTGTCTCATGGATCATAAGTTGAATTGGATGAATGCTCAATTTTCACTATATTCATGTTCCCATGCTTCACCTTGGTTGTTACCACTTTCCCTCACTCTAATGTGACCCTGCCTCACTACTTTACATCCTCGGGCACAAACTAGTAGGTTCTAATTGACATTGCATGCATGCGGCAATCCATACTTAGGGTTTTCCATCTCTCCCCTATATTCACATCCCATATTTAGGTTGATTTCTATCTATCAACAAATATGAGCTTTTAGTTGAAATCACATGTGAGTGGCAATCCATACATAAGGTTTCACATCTCTCCCTTATATTCACATCCCATATTTAGGTTGATTTCTATCTATCATCATTATTCGTTTTTTTCTCATTCTTTAGTATGGATCTAAAAACATTTTTCCCCATCATGTTGAAATGAAAAAAATTGGTAGAGATAAATTAATTGCATGGAAATACTAGAGTGTGATATCTAGTCCCCTCAATGTTCCTCACCCATTTCATTGCTAATCCCTCAGATATCTAAATAAAGGAGAATTTGATCATCTTATCCCCAAAATAGAAATTGAATGATTCATATTCATGTGGCTTGTTGTAGGAGAATTTTTTTTAGTTTTATGAAGAAAAAGAAGAACAAATATACATATAAATACAAACACAAATAAAAAATATGTATTATAGATAAAACAATAAAGTGCATGGTTACGCAATTATATTATCATGGATTGACACTTTAATGAGGTTGGGAGATTGGGGAGAAAGTCCAGATTCACACCAATCATAGATCAGTGAATTAGATTCATTGAGGTCCCTCTTGATCACTAAAGGGGTTGGGGTTATGATACCATTGGTTTAATAAAAGTGGTTTCTTGCCACTGTGTGAGCATATAAGGAAACAAAGGTTATGAAAATAGGTAAGTATGGACACATATTGCTCAAAACAAGTAACATATTGACATGCATTTAAGGTGTATGGATGATGTGGCACTTTATGTCAGCATGATGTCATTAGTGACATCACTCAATTTTCAAAATTTATATCAAACAAAAAGAATGTGGCCTTAGTAAGTGAATAAGAGAGAAAAAATTAATATTTTACCATGAACAAACAACACAATTGATTTCGTAACAACAATGCCAACTCTTCCAACACATTCCCAACATTGTACATTGATCTTTAGGTCAACAAAATTATAAAGAAAAATTCGATGTAGTCTCTTTCAATATTATTTATCCTTTTAAAACCATGATTAAGTATAGGAGGTAGAACCTTACACTCCATGAATGTGTAAATTTTGAAAACATGCCATTAGTGGGCCGTGAGGAAGATATCTGTGATACCCATTGAAAATTGTATTTATCTCAAATCACAAAAGGAACGTCAAGTAAACTATTAATTTTCCACTATTTGATGTTGTTACAATCACTTTAGCCTAATTCTTAACTTCAAACATTAATAAATAGAAATTTTATATAAAACTATAAATGTAATGTACAATAAAAGAGAATGAGAAGCAATGAAAAGAGACACAAGAATTTGGTCAAAGACAAGGGAAAACCCCACAACATTGAAAACCCTTTCAAATTATTATTCTTATTAGATTGGCATAAAATGTTCAACGGAGAGAGTACAATAATTCAATTCATCAATGAATCAAATTCAATCTTCAAATATCCAATAAAATCAATCCACCAATATCAAATGATTAACCAATAGTCAAATATGGTCAAAGTGAGAGTTTGTAATTCTATCAATGTAAACAATAGTCAAATGTGCCCTATCTAGTCCATGAGTCAAATTTCAATATTCCCTCTAAGAGCTTGGTTAACATTCAATGTACCCAACCTCCAATGCTGGTAAAAGTTAGCCAAAAATATTCAACAAAAATATTTCAAAAGAGAGAGACAAATCTATGATTCACTCCCCTTTTGGCACCACCAGGTACTAGAAGGCATTGGTAACTCTTTAGGAAAGTTCCTAAAGATGGATCAAGAAAGAATGGACAAAGATATCTTCCCATATGCACGCATATGTGTTGAGATGGATTTAAGCAAAGGACTTCTTGATCGAATCCACATGATACATCAAGACTTCAAATGGACACAATAGTCAGATTTTGAAAATACTACCTTCAAATGTCGCATTTTCCATCAAACAGGGCACCTGCAAAACACATGCAAAAAAGAAAAGAAAAAGACAAAGAAAAGACCACAAAAGCAAAAAGGATGGAAATTCATCGAACCTCCTTCTTCAGATGATGAGGATGATGAAATGGATGAGACCCAACAACATCTAGAGACATAAAATCAACAAGGTTCTCAAAAGGATGGAGAAGAGAAGTAGAATGATTAGAACAAACAAGCATAGATTCCCAATAACTCAGTAGTGGTCTTGATCCATGAGAACCAACACGATGAGAAGAGAAACAATCAAGGTCCAGGTGGAACAAAGTGATCACATCTGTTTGAGAGGTCAGATTCAAATAAAGAAGGCCAAAAGATTTCAGGAAATAATGAGCTAGCAATTGTTTCATCTAATCCATCAATAGGCGTTTGGAAAAAAGTCCAAAAGTAAAAGGAGAAAAAAAAAACCAGTTTATCTTGTCAAATGTATTTTTTTATTCTAGCTACTATGTGCGCTTAAATCACATACACTTATCCTTGAGACAATATTTGAATGCACTTGTGCATATGATCTATGTAAAATTTTATTTTTATTAATACTAAGTTGTTGAGTTTTACCTTGAAAATATATACACACACACACGCAAATAAAAAATATGTATTATAGATACAACAATAAATTGCATGGTTATGAAATTATGTTGGGAGATGGGGGAGGAAGTCTAGATTCTCACTAATCATAGATCAATGAATTATATTCATTGAGGGCCCTTTTGAACATTGATGGGGTGGGGGTCGTGATACCATTGGTTTAATGTAACACCCTTTGCCCACTTCTACCCAAGCAACGAGTCAGCCAGGGTAAACATGCAATGAGCGTCCCCTATGATATGATTCAACCTCCTAAGTCACATTAAGGAAGTGGAACCGATGGAAACACACCATACAGACATCCAAAATCATCAACATAACCCTCAGAAGATAATTCAACCACTCACACGCCATGTCGATGGGTCCCACTGTTTTCTTAGGTCTCTTGGGCCATAGTCCCTATCATGCTATGGGCAAGAGAGTGACCAACAACCTAAATTCAATCTCATCGGCCTACCTGCTAGTGACTGTGGACCAAAACTGTCAGTGCTATACAAGTGACTCTGGGATTTGACCCACTTTTTAGGCCCAAAGTCCATTTCCCTGCCCATAATTGATTCATCTCTTTAAGTTAGTAAAGTAGGAGTGACCAACAACCTAAATTCGCTCTCAGAGGCCTAGCTTCTAATGACTGTGGACCAAAATTGTTAGTGCTATTCGAATGACTCCAGGATTTGAGCCACTTTTTCAAGCCCAGATCCCAAGTCACTGCCCAAAACTAATTCATCTCTTCAATTCAATAAATTAACAAGGAAATGAAATTACTGAGGAAAATACTTCTTAGAGATCTTGATAAGATCCCTAGTGGCCATGATAGACATTTCATCAACATATCATCGACATGTAATCTGTAGGTGTAGACATTTCATCAACATATCATCGAGCATGCTAACATATTTTCTCAACATATTTTTTCCTGATAATGTGATGATGGAGAAGGGTTGAGCAACATCTAACTCTATTTATAAATATCTTTGACTTCATAGAATTTTATATAAGGATTTTCATATTCATATATTCAATTTTTTCATTTTTTCCTTTGCAATCATGACCTACTTACACAATTCCTTAATCATCGTTTCAATTCCATCCATATATATGGTCTGGAAAAGTGAAAATGCAACATTTTCTAGACATGCATTGATCTAGGTTTCTTGATTCCATTGACTCTTCATTAATTATGTCTTCTATTATTTGGATACCATACCATCAATTTTAATAGTGTTGTTTCAATTTGCATGATAATAAAACATTAACCTTGATCAAGCCATGAGCTATAATTTAAGCTCAAGAGCTTTATTTCACTTAATCATTATATTTCCCAGTTTTGATGAGTTGGTAATGTTTGGACAAACATATATATATTTTAATACATATACAATCCCTTTATGCTAAGAATTACAACATTTTTTGAATTTTCTTCAATGCCAAACCAAGGTAAATGGGCCACATAATAGATTGTATGACATTATTTCTTTCACTATTCAATATCGCATAATATACTCCCTAATTCTTATTAATAATTGCATCTCTTATTTTGTAATATTTATCCTCTACAAATACTTGGTGATACTTTGAATATATTCTCAATTATGCCTACATCCCTATATTTCATTCTGTTCTTATTCATTGTAGTAGATATATGGTTTTAATTGGAATATTAGATACAAGCCTGTAATCTGTAGGTGTAGGCATTTCATCAACATATCATCGAGCATGCTAACATATTTTCTCAACATATTTTTTCTTGATAATGTGATGATGGAGAAGGGTTGAGCAACATCTAACTCTATTTATAAATATCTTTGACTTCATAGAATTTTATA
>APFE031051684.1:0-10475 GCA_000404065.3 Pinus taeda | reverse complement strand
AATTTGGATATTTATCTATACTACTACAACATAGACACACAGACACACACATTCGTGCCATATGTCAACTCCAAGATAAATAAGGAAAAAATTACACCTCCTTCATTTTGAGATAGACACCGTTAAAATTTTTGAATCATTCATTATAATATTTTCAATTATTTTATATACAAAATGCATACTTTCCAATCTTCCCTTTTCGTTAATGTATTTTAAATTCTAATTCATATCAAATATTTAAGGAATTATACATCTCCATGATGTCATTAAATTAGAAAGCACAAATTAATTAAATGAAAAATATCCTTCACTTTATTTATTTATTGTTTATAGTAAATTTCTTCTTGCCATGAATATTTTCTAAATGTCTGCTATGAAATTTTATTAAGTATTAAAGAAATTTAACATCTCCTTGATATTACTAAGTGGGAAAAAAAAATTAACAAAGGAAAAAATATTTTAAATTCAATTTTCTTCTCTTTATAAATGTTAAGTTGATATAAAATTCCTGCTACTTTGGGTGGCAATTGATGGTTCTCTTAAATGCATTTATCATCACCATGCATGCACATGGAAAGTGTCTGTCATACGACTTCAATATGCCCATTCTGTATGCTAATGCATCGATTTCATGATGCCTAATCGACTGCTCCATATCCTCTATGTGACCTCCTTGTACTTAACAATAATGCTTCATTCACTTACTTGGCAATGGAAAACATTATGTATGTCTAAAAATTTATTTGGCTCTTTTGTCACCCAACTTTTTCATGATTCATCACTCACCCTATCATACACTTATTTCCTTCCAAAAGAAAAGCTACAATTCCCTCAATGATTCTAAATTCCTCCTCCCCGTTCTCCCACCTGCTACTATGGTTCAAGAGAGTAGATGTATAAGCAATGGAGGCAATGGATGTGGTCGTGATCATCATTCCTATGTTGTAGATTTTGATTAAAAAATCTAATTTCTTCATTCCAAATATTCATGAAAGCATACCACACAATGTGTCCTCCGTGGAAGCTGATTAATTATGGAACGTAGGTGGTTGGCATTGGGCCTTAAAAGTTTACTAGCCAGACAGTTATAGAAGCAACAACAAGCCAATGAAGCTTCCATAAGGAAGGTTGTTAATTCTAAGAATTAATAGTCTCCATGAATCTCTATGGGGCCTTATCCACTCCTTCGACATCTCCTTCTCTCCTATCTCACTCTACCATTCCCACACTAGCTACCAAGATGGTATAAACTCCCTTTCAATCTCACCTGCTTCCCCTGGGCCCTTCCTCTTCGATCATGATTGATTATATGCAACTGAAATGTCAAGTGAGTGGAGCAGCTAATAAGGCACAACCATAGCAGGCTTTGAGTTCTTATGGTTGTCTTACCATTGACGAGGAGACAAAATATGCACTAGCATAATTCTCACCTCATAGAACACTTGATGGCTCAACAACTTCTAAAGGAAAGAAAAATGTTTGAAGCATCTTTTTGAATGGCTTGTATTCTTAGCCCTAAGGAAAATTCTCACACGCTATTTTTTTTATTACAATCACCGATTATGTATGCTACTAACTTTAGATTTGCCCATGAATAGATATTTCTTTGACCCTAGATTTCGAACAATGACCTATTGGTTTCCCATGGTGGGAAGATGGTCTGAAACCTAGTTCCACCAGAATAACTGACATTATTATGGTTGTGTAAATTTTGTACATCATTTTTGCTAATATGAAGTTCTTTACATTTTTACAAAAGAATATATATATATAATTGTTTTATTTAAGGTTCACATTGAAATATTTTATATATTATCAACATCAAAATATTATTGCATAATATGTATAGAGTAGATATTGAAATATACTAGTTGGAATGAATATTCAAATTCTAATTGGGTGCATCATCCTATCATGGAAAATGATGTGTTACCTAAAGAAAATGTATTGAGTATCTCTCAAATCATACCCATTGATATTTCTTGTAAACCAAGGATCATAAAAAAAAATGATTGTAGTGAATTTCACTCCAAATGATATTTCTACCTATATTACTCTTTTCATATAATTATAATATGTATTCACTTGTACATATGAAGAGTTATGTATCATTGATAGCCATATGCATGAAAGAAATAATCTACTCAAGAAAGGATTTCACCCAATAAACCCTCAGAAAGTTCACATCCTTAAGGAAGATGTTGAAAAATTACTTAAATCTTAGTTCGTATGTCTATTTTCCTTAATTGAATAGGTTTCGAACATAAATCTTGTCACAAAAAAGGGTACAATTCATGTTTTTGTCATCTAAAGGAACTCAATAGGGAATTACCAAAAGATAACTATCCAACCCCATTGATTGACCAAATCATTAATGGTTCACTAGTAGTGTTATTCTCATTCATGGATTCTTTTCTTTGCTATAAGTAGTGGTGGGCTCCAGTATTGCAGCAATAATGCTGCAACTCCTGGGACTCCCCTCTTTACTTTTATCAACCCGGCTGTTTGTAACAAACTTGGAAGCGATGGTGTTGTATGCACAAGTACTGGCTCTTGTCACAGCTATCACTTGGTCAGCTAGCACAAGTCCGCCAAGGCTTTAGCCAACTTCGATAAGCTCTTAGAGGAAGCTTGTAAATGATGGATGAAAGCTAACTCGAAGGGGAGCTAATCTACTTATGGAAAGACACTGAAAGCAAAGGAGGAATGCAAACCCTACCAAACCCTAATTCTATAAGCTAGTCCTACTGACGTAAGAAGGAAGATGCAAGCTACTAAATGAGATGCCATTAACTTCTAAGAAGATGAAATGCATGTATCTAAGCTATGCCTACTTGAACTGTGCTTCACTGTGCAGGAGTGGACCAAGGAAGAGGAATGCTTGGAAGCAGTTGGAAAGGCTCAGAAAGGGTCTAAGGGACGCATAACACTCTTCCCCAGAGTCTCACAAGGTTTGGCTATCAGAAAACCTCACTTGTGAGCTTCTACAGGAAGTCTACAGGGGTTCTACAGGAAACTTCAGAATTTCTACATGAAACTTCAGAATCTCTACAAGAAACTTGGAAGTCGGTTTTTAGGAGGTGGATGTGTGAGGGAAGGTGCATGAATGGATCTAAAGGTAGGATAGGGGTCTAAACATGGTCTGAGGACTGGTGGGAAGTTTGGTAGAAGGCTGACTTGGCTCGGAGCTGAAGGTGAGAATCCCGAGGAAGGGTCATTGAATGTCGTGGACATCCCTCCTTCAAGTCCTCATTTCAGGCTTGGCTGCCTTATAGCTCATGATTGCTTTGAATTTGCTCCAATACGTCAAAAAACCTGAAATAGACACATGTTAACCGTCTAGGAAAAGTAACTTCCCTTATTCATACCAAAGACACAAACATACTAGAAATAATGCATAAATATAGAAAATGATGGATTTGAACAAGGGCTGAACAATGAAAATGAGCCCAAATGAGCCCAAATTGTTAAAAATTTGGGGCTCATCATCACCCCCCTGTTAAAACGGTTGCTCATCCCTGAGCAACTAGTCCAGCTCCTCATCTTTCATTTCTTTGATGGCCACTCTCACATCCCAAGCTTCTGAAGTAGTGTCCTCAACACTGTCATGAAATCCAACCTTCCTCTCCACTTCTTCCCACTGCTTATGCTCCTCCTCTTCTGATCCTCCCTCTAATAATCCCAACAGCAAGGGTGGACTTAGCTTGAGGCCTTTCCAGTTGGCTTGGAGGTTCTGCATAGACTTCTTGTAGAGAGGTACCCATGCCAGGGCCTCCCTCATCCATGTTGGAGTGTGATATTCTTGAATCTTGAGGCTGTGGTACAATGTGTTCCACCTATGAGTGAAAGCATGAACACAATTGTCCCCAAGCAACCTTTCCATGTCCTCGAAGTGTGCTATGGCCTGGGCTTCACGATCCATGTAATCCAGTAATCCCTGGGAATTGGTTGTTAGGTGCTGGTGAGCGGATATCAGTGTTGTGGGGTCCCCTGGTTCTGCTCTAATCAACAGCGGTTCATGTCACTCCCGGTTGATCATATTCCTAACCTCAGTTGCTCTCTTCTCTTCGTGGTTTAGCCATGAGGTCATTGCCATCAGTTGCATATCCCCTACTGCTATGTTGGGGTCCCACGAAGTGATGTTTGGAAGTGCCAAGTTATGGAGGTAAAACTCAGAGAGCTTGGCCTTATCTTCTGAGGAAATGGTGTTACATAAATCTATGAATTGTTGGGGGTTCTGGATATGAGAGATACCCCTCTGCACCAATGTATTAATTTGGAACTGCAGCCACTAGTCCCGGAGGTACAAGCCATAAGATTTAGCTGGCTGCCTACATTGGAGTGCTTCCATTGCCCAACTGGCCATACAGGCGAGTTGTGCCTCCGTTTCTTGCACCTGTTGCCTTAGTGATTGTACCTCAATATCTGCCTACAGTTCCCTTTCCCATAGCTTCTAGTTGAATTCCTCAAGATCAACTTGCATCTCTTCTTCCCCTTGAGGCTCTGCTGAGGGATCCTTGGCTGCCATGCCCTTTTCTTTCCCTTGTTCCTGCAGCTGGAGTTGCTGCCTGAGCAGCTCATTTTCTTCTCTCAATTTGGCTTGCTGGGAGCTTTCCACATGCCTTACTCTTGCCAGCTCCCTTTCTGCTTCCTTGAGCCTTTCCTCTATAGGCCCAATATCCGCTACTCCCTTAGATTTAGATATCCTCATCCACGTGTGGGTTCGGACCCGTTCTTATTCTAGTGCTAAAAACAGTGGCACTGTAAACTTTTGGGGAATAATTCTGCCTGCTTCCAAAAAGTTATAATAAGAGCCCAAGTTGTGCTGTGGGCTTGGATCCGAAATAACATCAGGTTTCTCCTCCTTTGGTGGTGACTCGGCTGCTCCCTCCTCCTTTGGTGGTGACTCAACTGCCTTCTCCTCCATCTCCTCAGTTTCCTTGAGCCTAGCCAGAGTTTCCTGTAGAATGGCCTCAGCATCCTGTAGAGAGGCTTTTGAGCTCCCTTTTTTCACTCTATCCTTCCATGAAGATGTTTTCAGGCTTCCCCTCTCATAAGTGATGGAGGCTTTGGAGGGGGACTTATCCCTTGGCGTGGTAGGAGCATCCACAATAATGATAGGTTCTTTGGATGGAGGTTGGGGTCTGCCAGTCTTAATTCTCACACTCCTCCTTGCTTTGAAATACAAAGGAGTCTCCCTTTTTCGTTTTTCTTTTGGCTTGGGAGGAGTACTTAGGGCGGTCAACACAGCTGTTGCCTCCCTAGCTAGGATTTCAGCTGATTTCTCCTGTTGTTGTTCTTCTTTCGGACTTCCTGTAGAGAGTCCTGTAGTGGGTGCTTTCTGGCTTCCTATAGAAGCCGTTTTCAATTTTCCTGTGGAGGGACCTTGCTATTTCCATGAAGGAATTCTTCACTCCCTCCTTGTAGGACCACTCTGCTGCTCCCCTGTAGGAGCACTTTGTTGCTTCCCTGTAGGAGCACTCTATTGCTTCCGTGTAGGAGCACTTCGTTGCTTTCCTGTAGGAGCACTCTGTTGCTTCCATGTAGGAGCACTTTGTTGCTTTCCTGAAGGGGTACTTTGTTGTTTTCCTATAGGAATCGAGGGCACAGTTTTAGCCTGCTTGGCTACGGGAACTTTTTCTTTCATCCTGGACGAGGTAGCCTTAGGGGTGTCCTTACTGTCCTGGATTTTCTCAGTCCGCTCTGCCCTGCTCTGTAGTCTCTTTTCTCTAGGCATTGGGGTAATCCCAGCATCCCCTGTTTTGGCAGCTTGCTTTACTGGTGTTCCTTTTTTCTCCTTCTTGGGGGCTTTGCCCTTCGTGTCCTGTCTTTTGGTCTTCTTCTCGGCCTACGTAGGCTCCTTCTCTTCACTGCTAGAGGAAGTAAGCTCCTCAGCTAAAACTCGGATGTCATCATCCTTTGTCATATTCCAGAAAATCTCCCATCAGAGAGGGACGGTGAAAGTGTGGAGTGCATCTTCCACAAGGAGCTTTATAAGCCCATGATGTGCTAGCTGCTCTGGTGTCCCTTCTTGGAGCTTGGTGGCACATTCAGTCATGGACTGCAAAAGGAAGTATGGAATTCTCAATTTCTTCTCCGAGGGGAGGTCCATCTAGTGCCTGAGCTCTGTCAGCAGCCGAAAGTGATAACCATATATGATGCTAAACCACCCCTCGCAAGTGAGATACTTCATAATTTGGAGGCTGACATCATTCAAGAGCAGCTGCAGGCTAGTCCTCCTCACTCCATTTTTATCCTCTGAGAATTATTCTTCAGGCAAGAAGAATTCTTCTTTAGCCTTCTTACTGAGCTTCCTTTCTTCCTTATCCCACAGAATTCCCATTGGTAGATCAGTCACCCTGCTGATGAGCTGCGGTTTGAGTCTGAGGGATAATCCTCTGAAATTGACGATGGCCAATGTTTTTGACTTCGACTCCAAGGACCGGAGGAATTCTTCTGTAATTTCATCGTCGTACCCCTAGAGCTTGTCACAAAATGACATCCACTGTGCACCGGAGAACAATTCTACCACCTTAGGGGTCTCCCGTAACTCTTTGAGTCTGATGGTTCTTTAAGAATGAACCCGCCTGGCATTATCAAATTCTATGTTTGCGCTCTCGGGTTGAGAATTCTAAGCGGATTCTTTCCTTAGAGCGGAAAAAAAAAGAGACCTTTGGTCGATTTCCCTGCTGACTTCGTCTGCTCAGATGTACAGAGGAAGGATTTCGAGAATTTCCACCCAGAGCGCAGAGCCCGTCTCTGTTATACACGCAGTGGCAACAAAAAAATTGCAGTTTTGACAGTGTTTCAGCAGGGTATCACCTTCGGCAGAAACGAATTTCCATCTATGCGTGAAGAAAGTTCTCATGCAGATGACTACGACGATTCTAGTAGCGATGCATACATCAAAGCAGACAGAATTACACTTGAATTTCCCTACCCCTTTCTACGTCGATTGCACCACCTTTGAAAGGAAATTTTATTTGCATGAGGAGGTTAAATTTGGCCTACCTCTAAAATTTGCCACCTCGACGTGAACAGTCCACACTGTTGCGGATGCCGCGTTTCCTGTAGTGCAGTTTCCTGGAGGAGTTCGTTCTTGGCTTCTAGAGAAGTTTTCGGCAGTGCAAGACCAGTCTGAGTGGCAGCAAGATGCTTGAATCAGGCATAAGACTTCGGTTTAATCGCTTGCAGAGGAAGAGGACGCATATTCGGCTGGGAAACGATTGTTTCATAAATGATTTCAGTTCGTCATAAAAAATCCACCGGCCGATTTTGAATTGCTGTGTAATCCATGGCGTGGGGTTGAGCTATCCCTGGTCGTCCATTGGCCTGACCACCAAATTCTCCCACTAGAGTGACCACCGCCAATCTTGTCATACTTCCGCTTCTTCCCAATTGGACCTTTCCCACATGCCGATTGTTCATCCTTCCTCCACAATCGATCCAGTTCGGATCCTATGAGGCCGCTTGACGGGCTGTGGTGGCCAGTTGAGTGGTAACCCCTTGTTCAATCCGCCCATTTCCAAAGTTGTGCATATTCAAAGTATATTTTATGCTATGGGACGAAATAAGGTTAGTTACTTACCTGTGCGACTGTGGATGTGATTTCTTCCAGGGTTCAAGACGATGGATGCCATTCTGCGTGCTGCTGCTCCATGGTTAGGTGCTGGAGCTTCTCCGTATTGGCTGCTGCTAGCTGGGAGTCTCGGAGACCTATTCCTCTGGTGGCGAATGTGGCATGCATCTATCCTGTGAACTGCTGGTGTCTTCGTAGCAGGTACTCCAGCTGGATTAGCTGCTACAGGATTCCTGTAGGACATCCTGTGGCTGTTTCTCCCCCTGGGGTGCATGCTGACATATTTAGACTTTTATTGAACAGGTGAAAGGTCCTGAGGTCGCCTAACAGGTGAGTGTTCGAGCCTCAGGAGACCTTGTTTCTGAAATTGAAAAGAAATCGAATTTCCCTTATTTGAAAAACAAAGCTTTCTTTTCATGTGCAGGTATGCTTGCTCAGATTGGAGTTGTGGTGGTGAAAAGAGGTGGAGCGAGTGGGGAATGATAGATAAGGGTGGTTGCATGCCCCTTTAGTCGACTTGACACTCCATATTTCTCCTTGTATTTGATTCTGGCCCACTCAAACGTTCTACAGGAAGTTTCCTGTAGAAATACAAAACTTCCTGTAGAAAGTCCTGTAGCTTCCTATAGAAGGCCAAACTACAATCCGATTGCACCCAAACTTTGTAAAAATGAGTGCCCATGGTAGATGTACATGAGAGGCTGTCTGGTAGCTTGATAGGAACCCATGTGTGTGAGTTGATAGTCCTCCTTTGGTGCGTTCTCTACCTGCAAAAATTAAAAGATGAACTGTTTTTTTTCTTGTTCCTTTTTTTCATCTTTTTCTCTTTTTTTTTTCTTTTTTTTTTTTAAAGAGACAGCAGGGGCACCTCAATGAGGTTTTCACCCCTACCACCTGCCCCAGGCGCCTTGAAAAGGTTTTCACCCCAGGATATTTTATTTCCATTCTCTTTTTTTTTTTTTTTGAAAGACAGCAGGAGCGCCCCAATGAGGTTTTCACTCCTACTACCTACCTTGGGCGCCTCAGAATATGAAATGAGGCTCATGGTGTGCCCAAAACAGAGGCAGAACCCTTCTCTATGACCAACACTGAATTTTCCATAGTTTTGATGAACTCTTGCCTTGACAGAGGCTTCATGTAGATCTTGAGTTGATGTCCATTGACAAGCATGGGAATGATTTCTTCATTAATAGTTCGGATAAGAACAAAGCCATTATCATTACACTTTTCTACTATATATGGTCCTAGCCACCTCGTTCTCAGGTTTCCCTTGAAATCCTTATGTCTGGAATCATATAGCAGCGCCCAATCTCCCAGCTGGAATTGTTGGTCATTGAGGTGCCGGTCATGCCACACCTTCCTCTGAAGTTGAGTCACTTCTGAGTGGAGTAGGGCCTGCAGTCGAAGTCCATCTAACCCATTCAGCTGCATTAACCTTTCTTGTTGAGCATGACTGAGGTCTAGGTCCAGCTGAGTTGCCATCCTCAAGGTGTTGTACTCAAACTCAATTGACAACAAAGCTCTCTTTCCATAGACTAGCTCATAGGGTGTGAAACTAGTGGTGGTCTTCCAAGTGGTGTTATAGGCCCAGGTGTTATAGGGTGTGAAACTAGTGGTGGTATTCCAAGTGGGAGTTACTATCCAGAATTAAAAATGTTTGGGGTTCTAGCAGCCCCGTAAACATGAATCTCTAGGTGGTCATTCTGACCCTCAATATGATCTAGTCACTTATTAGTCAATATTTGGCTCGTTATAAGTGAAGTCGTCTTGTCCAGAATTTCCTGTTTATTATGTTATCAGTCAATTATGAATGCTATCACCTCATTTGAGTCATCATCTCTCTATTTCCCTAGCTCCACCAGCAGTGCGATAAGACTCTGCAACTTCCTATACAAACATTATAAATATGGTGGTGCTTCCACATGGCTAGGTGATGAAACATGTTCATGAGCCACTTCGAGCTCATAAATAACCTCAACACGCCCATCAGCCTCCAATTCTCCTATGCGCTTGTAATGGCCAACCAGGGCTTCGTGAGGTCACCCAAGTCGCACAACATTCCCCCCTTCATCTAAGAATTCCACTATATAATCGAGAACACAAAGACTAGTTTAATTCAACCACCCAAATGTTGTATCTTGGTAATCAAATCTCGCTTCAAAAATCAAAAAGATAAAAATTGTGAAAAATTGCATATTCTTGCAAAATTATCACCAAAGAAGCACCCCCATGATTACAATACTTCCTCTTGAATAGAGTACCCCAAGAAACCAAGGACAAAGGTAGTGAGCCTGGAACCTCAAACTACATCTCTCAACCCTAAGAAAATTTGGTGATAGATACGTGCAAAAAATACCACTAAAGACGACAGGGACCATGGAAAATTCTTGAAAGCATAAAGATGAGGAAACCCAAAAAGAACAGATGACCACCACATACAAAATTCCATTAAGAAAGGAACTCCTAGGGCCTAGAGGCATAGCTATATCTCTTACTAAACAAGGAAGATAATAAAACGACCCCATTTTAACTCCTACAACAAGAAAATTTAGTAGTTCTCTTGTACTCACCATGTCTCACCATCCAAAGGATAGTTGAAAACCCTTCAGCTCACTGAGGTGCCAAACCATGTAAGTTAGCACACCATAGTGACCAAAGAAACCACTCGATTGAGGATGCATAGGTTAGCAGTCTATGCATAGTCAACATTCCCCTACCACCTTCTCAAACTCTGATATCTAGAAAATCAGCTTCTGAGAAAAAACAATCGTTCAGGCAATAATCTCATTCACCTATTTGTAGAAGCTTTTGGGTTCTACGCAACTTGTCTATGGCCCCTGGCCCCATGAATACCCCAGGTTTGGCCACACTCATCAAGGTAAACATTAATCTTAAT
>APFE031051659.1:8133-27341 GCA_000404065.3 Pinus taeda | reverse complement strand
CCCATTCCATCATGAAGGTTGTTTTACTCCTGTCTTCTGGTGTGATCTTGATCTGATGCTATCCAGAGAACCCATCATTAATTGAGTAGGCCTTTTGCCCTCCAACATTGTCCAACACCTCATTAGTAAATGGTGTTGGGAAAGGATCATGAACGCAGGCATCACTAAGCTTTCTCAGGTCTACACAAATCCTTATTTCATCCTCTGCTTCTTTTCCTGAACTACAATTGGGCTCACCCAATCAGATTCCTTCACTGGTTCAATGATACCTGCCACAAGCATCTTTTCTAATTCCAAGCAGACATTTTCTTTGTATTTGGGATTAAGGCAATATGGCCTCTACTTAACGGGCTACGCGTCCGGTTTCATAGTGATTTTCATCAACCCCAAATTTCCTGTGATGCCTTTCAAGTCTGAAAATTTTGGAGGAAAAAGATCTTGGTACTCGTGGAGTAGCTCAACAACTTTGTCCACTGTGGCATCATCCCAATAATCCACAATCTTCATGAGTTTAGGCTCTGCTTCAGTACCAATATTTACCTGCTTGGTTTTTAGCAGATCGGTAATATTTAGATTCTCTATCTTCGGAACTTCAACCTAGCGATGGCCTTTCGCTTCTGGAATATTGATGTTTCTTGGATCCTCATCCTCCCCTTCAGCAGTTATGGTGCAACTGGGTGCCCCAATCCAGCTGAACTAAATCCAAAGGATCCTATGGAATTCAGAAGATAGTTGCTTTAACCTCCTGTTGTGCCTCATCAATACATTCGAACCCATATTCAAAACTGAAGGTCATTATGAATCCCTATCACAAGATATCCCACTCCGCAGTGCCATGGCAGAGCTTTGTCTCCAAATACCAATTCACTAGGATTACATACAGAGTGTGACAGAATAAATGCACCCATTCTGGCTATGACTCTATTCCATAGACCTTAGTCCATTTATCCAAATGATCGTGCGGATCATTTCTCCCATCATATTTCTTAGTTAATCGGACCTCAGGACAGCCAAATCGCATTCTCATCAGCTTCCTACACTTGCACCATTCATCAAATCTGTCCTTATGCGCACCACACCACCATGCAGGCATAGCACCAAATCCAACGGTTGGAAACGATGATCCTCTGGGACTTCTCTTTCAAAAGCATCCAAAAATTTATCCACATCAGTTAAACCATCATAATAAGGTAAATTTCTTACCTCTGAGGTCACATAACGCAACGATTTAGTCATCATGTTGCAGCGTAGCGTAGATAGTTTGTACAACCTATTCTACCAATGTTCCAATTCTTCATCGGAATTCGATGTACAAGAGCTTTCCCAGTCCCATTCAATCCATCCATCAGCCGTTGGATTGACCCAATCTTGGTCCCACGCTGTTATTTTATAGATCTGATCCAAATCATCACCACTTTCTTTGTAGTTGAGGAGTGGTTCAGTGTAGAGTGGTGCTTCTGTAGGGTCTAATGATACTACAATGCAGAGTGATTTTCTTTCAAATGACATCATTCACTTCTTCAAGTTGATGAGCCCATTCATATCAATAGCCCAATCTATACCAAGGAGCGCAAGATATGGGTTGTTGTTGTCAACAATTTCTATTACTTCAAGATCAAGAAGCGCACTCACACATTCTATATCTACGGTAACTCCCTGCAATCATCCCATCGGGATAATATTCTGTTGGTTTTCCATCCTCAGTTGAATCAGAGACCACTATAACATAGGTCTCCCCATTCTTTCCCAGGTGTGCTTAGGCAATACGTTCGCATCAGACCCCAAATCCAAGATAACTTGGTCCATCTCATATTCTCCTATTTGCGCGGTAAGCCTCATATCGCACCTTGTCCTTGCCTTATGCTTACCAATCTTGTTGATCATGCGGGGTTCATGAAGAGCATTCTCCTTACCAACGCATTTATTTATCAACTCTTGCAACCCTTTTACATCCTTACTATCGCGCAGTAATTTCATACAAGTCTCCAATAAGGAGGTAAGCACAGAGGGTTCAACCTCTATAGCTACGCCTATCTCTGGTATTTTGTCCTAGCTTCCTGAAGTAGATGCCTCAGCGAAGCTTTTTTTTGTTTCCATGAACATTTCTTTTGCATGCTCCAGATAAAACCCAACCTCCTTTTCCATAGCCTTGTGGACCCATCCACTTTCTTCAGGTTGTTTCCCTTTATCATCACTAGTTGTGATCCCACTTCGTAGCACGATATTCACATTTGGTTCTTCTTCATGGGGCTCATACCTCATCATCTACAAGTTCTGCATAGGGTGCTGAGGCTGCACCTTCTTCTCCTACATCTTAACTATTAGTATAGGGCATTCTTCTATGGTGTGATCAAACTAAGTGTGGTATTGACACGACCGTCATGTCAAGTTTGTACATTCTTGTGCGTAGTTCCTTGGTGTCTTGCAATTATAACAAATGACTTGTCCACGACCCCTGCTAGGCCCTCCTCCTCCTTAGCCTCGTCCGCGACACTGATATTCTCCGTGCACTCCCCCAGTGCCCTGATCCAGAGGTTGAGTTTTTACCTACATTTGGTACATACATGTCCTTTCCATCATTATTTCACAGCCACGGTAATTACGCTCATCATGGCAAACCGAGTTATAGAAATTGCAGAATAATTGTTTTGGCATCTGTACAAACCTTTGCAGCAAATGACAATTATATGTTGCATGTTTTCTAGCCACTTGATAGATAGCACACCATAGCGTGGGCCTCGTACTTGGTCCTGCTGGAGCTTCCTGCCTCAAGGTCATTGGTCCCCCTACCATGATATAGTTTGTGAATACATGGTAGTGATCCTTGTCATGCACCTGGCTCTTACACTTGAGACACCAGACCTCCTCATGCGCCTCCAGTCGGGTAGTTTTCTCTTTTTCAAGCTTTGGAATTCCAAGAAGAGGTTTCGTAACTCAGCACTAATCTGTTGAACTCCCAAAGCAATGTCCTAAATAGGTGTCCCATGCAACCTCATCGCAATCTCCAGAGCTTCGGACTGCGTTCTTATCTTTTATTTTGATAAAGCAACTCTTAAGTGGGGCAGGAGCGAGGCTACAAACCATTCACAGTGTTGACTATCTATAAGATTCATATTATCTTTGAAAATCTAGCACTTCAATCTTTGATCTAATTACCAGAGTGTCTCGCTGAGCCTCATCATGATTTCCTTGAATCCAAATATTGATTGCGATTTAGACTTAGGCTTACCGAATCCTTTGTTTAGGGCGGTCTGATTTTTTGCTAATGTTGCCACTAGGTAATTAGTGCAGTACTTAATGTACCATGCCAGCGTGCGATCCTATAGGGTAGTAACCAGTTGTGATTTCGTTAGATTATCATCTGTAATCTACTGTTTGGTCCATAAAACCTTTGCCACAAACCAAAACTGATTCGGATCTTGTGGTGAAGTAAAATTATAAGTGCGGACACAAACAAATTCCTCTAGCCCGATAATGTGTCTAGCCACAACTGATACATTCTATGGAAGTTTTCCTTAGGTTAGAACCAATTAAGAGGGCCTACCTCTTACTACACTTATCCCATTTGATGATGTCCTTTCTTGCTCGCTCCAACTATCTCTCGCTTCCTTCTTCAAACACCTGAAATAAGTAAACAACAACAAACAACAACCATGATAATAGACAAATTGTAATTGAACCTACTTAACAAGTTAAGAAACATTAATCCATGAATATGTAAGATGAAAAATCATGTAGTAAATCAATCAATAGTTTCATATATATATTGAATCAAGAAGAGATTACAACCATTGTCTTGACGTTGCCGTTCTCCTCTGACAAGACCTAGCTCCCACACACTTCTGCTAGAATCCCATGATGGCCTCAACAACAATAGTTTTAAGGCTATTCCCTTTAGGCTTCACTCCAAACCAAATCACATTTCTCCTTCACACAACTAGAGAGCTAAAACTATGAGTAGCTTGTTTTTTACTCCAAACTTAATTAGCACTAGCACACCAACATTAACACTAGCTTGTGCTTGGGAAAAAGGGAGGTTTATACAGGATGAATGGATGGGACATGGATCCTGTTTGCATGGGAGAAGGTCTTATCCCTTGAGATAGTTTCATCATTATAGGGGAAAGGAGTCCAAACTAACATCTTGAACCCCATCTGGCCAAACCATTTACCAGACTTCAGTTACGAAGCTTCTAGAGCTGGAAGCTTGAGATCTTAATTAAAAAAACTTTCCATAAGAGGACCTGCACAACTGGAACAAAGATCAGTCTCTCCGGTCGGCGCTAGGGACAATGATAATCCCTGCATATTGGTGTGAGGAAGATAAAGGCCATTAGCATCGGTCTTGTAAACTGGGCAAAACAGAATTTTCAAGGGAAATGGTGCAAAAGGGAATTGATCTGCTCATGAAGAGGGACATAATAGGAGTTTCTTCATGAAGGGAAAGCATGTAAGGTTCATTGTAGAGGTCCTCTAGGATCAAGGAATGGGGTGTACAGGGAAAGTGGAAAAATGCTGTGTAACAGATGTCCCATAAAGCGTGAAGGCCAAACTGGAGTGAGGGATGAAACACTTTATAAATCAGTACGGGGAACCGTAGTCTGCCGTCAGAAAACCTACAAGAAAGTATAGATACATATACATAACTGAGAAATCTATCAAATGATACATGAATCATGGCATGGGCGCAGCCATCAAGAGAATGATCATGTAAATGGATCCAGGTATGGGTGCAATCATCCGTCAAAGAGGATCATAATGAAACCAAGGTATGGTCAAAGCCATCCAATAATGAGAAGGATCACATATGATAACTCATGGTATGGTCATAGCCATCCATCTAAAAGGGACATGTATATCAACATAACCATCTCACATCACTTCGAAACCTGGACTTGTGTGAGCTGAGTCAAGGGTCTTGTGCTCCAACATGACTCGATCAAAGTACAAATTCTAACATGTGAATAGACGTGTTGACGTTGAACATGCTAGAAGGTTGCTTGATTACCAGTCAATGATGTAAATTGTTAACAAGCGCAAGAGAAACCACCAACAATGACAATGGTCCTCAAGCTACTATCAGCACAATCCACAAAATGTGAATAGAGGAACTGAAGTCAAACACCCGTGAAGTCACTCAATCAAAAGCCAATGATGTGGACTTGTCGTCGAGTGCAAAGAACTTGCCATTAGGGCATGCAAGCTCTAAGGTACTAGAAGGGAGTCTCTCGGTCAACTTCCCGTATAATGAGTTGAAGTCAATGGAAAGAGACAATGCCAAAGAAGGGCCATAATGGTTCCCACATCATCAAAACAAGACAAAAGGATGCAAAATTATTTTGGATGATATAGAGAATCAGAGGTAAATGAAACTGCAGAAGGACAACTCTTGAACATATCGATGACACGACTGGAAGTTTGGCAGCTTTTGGATCCATAAGATCGGTGCTGATGATGACGTGGCAGAGATCAAATGGAAGGAAAAAATGCACGACCCAACCTAGGAAGATCAACGCTACAAAGGAGGATATCTCAACCTGACACGAAGCAGAAAGTGTCATGTTCAAAAGTGAACGGCCAACACAACTGATTAGATTTCCAAATTTCCCCCACCATTTCTAGTAGGTACCCTAATTATTTTTAATCACAAGCTTGAAGGGGATAGCATATGCTTGCACTGTAAGTTCATCCTTCAGATGAATCTGACATAGTAAGTTTAACAAGCCCTAGGAAGGAGAAGCTCATGTTCATCATGGTGATGAATCCGATGTCATTTAATATTTTAACGATTCCGAAAAATGTGTAACTTGGTATCTTTTTCATGTTTAGAGAGTTTGAAAAAGACACGTAAAAGAAAACTCCACATGGTCCCTTCTCGTACATTTGTGTCTCTCGAGCTCGAAAAGGTAGAAAACAATACATGAGAGAACCACTTGACCATTTCAGTCAAGGAGTACCTTTTTCGTAAATAGTGCTTCCCAGCTCAAAAAAGGGGTAAATTATATTGGGTGCACGAAGTTTCACATCCGTTTAGCGAGTTCGAAATGACAAGGGCTCGGCCATCTTTTCGCTTTTAAAGCGTCGGGCAAGAGATTAAAAGCGGACCCCCATTTTATTCTCTTTTACGAGTCAAAAGGGAAAAAATACTCAGAAATCTCTTCATATGAGCTTAATGAGTCGAGAAAAGAGATGAAACGTGACTCGTCATCAGCGTCGAACATCCATCACCTATCGTTGCGAAAAAAGGTGAAGTGTATTATCCAGTTCTTGAGGCACAATAGGTTAACATATTTACAAAAACCTGATATTTTCATGAAAAAATGAATAAAAGGGAGAAAAATAAATATATTTTTACCATTTACCATTTTACCTTGCTATGAAGACTTTTACTCACCTTTTCCCTAATTGTTCCAGAGCAGATTGCAGGAGATCAGGGAGGTAATTCGCCGAGCCGCCAGTTACAAGTAAGAGCCAAAGCCCTCAGCTCCATTTTCATGTCTTTTATTCCCATTTTTAACCTTTTTTTGGTTTTTTGAGGGAGGTTTTGTAAAACGTTTTTCGCCCTCGGTCGGCGCGACTTCCGAGCATGGAATCATGCCGGCTGAGGGTGATTAACAAAGCCTGTCGTGCCATCGACACAACTATTTTTAAAACAGGCGCACGCCATGAATAAGAAAAAAAACCCTATTTCGTCACAAAATTACCATTAAAACTTGAATTTTATGGGCCAAGCATGGTTGTTGACTCAAATTAATGGCTTTTGTAGGAAAGAATCACTGAAAATGGTGGACTGGAAAGAACGAGAACATGAGGATGTGGACACCTAGGCATTGAATGATCCAAATTGCCTGGAATCTTTGAGGGCTTATGGGCTCCTCAAATTCTTTCTCACGTCAGGGATGTGGGCCCAACCCGAGTTGATTCGGTACCTGATTTGTCTTTGGGACATAAATCAGGAAATATTTGTCATTGGTGACTAGGAGTTGGAGTTGGAAACTTCATATATATATATTTCATCACTGAACTGTCCCGAAGAGGGGAATCAGTCAACTTGTACGGGTCACGACTGATTGGGGCAAGCATATTTTCATTGCGTGCTGAACACTGCCCCGAAGCCTTGAAATCCAAGAGTGGGAAGATTGATATTTCCACTATTTAGGATCTGACACTGAGAGTGCTTCTGTTGACCATCAACAGAGTGGCGGGGTCTTAGATAGAACATGAGACCAGCAAGTTGATGTTCCTATATACCATCGACTGTACAACACCTATGATCTTCAATTGGGTAGAGGTCATGAAGATCAACATAAAGTGCCAGTTGACCAAAGCTAAGGTGAGGAATCTGAAGCAAGTTTGCTTCAGATTTGTGCTCGTGACCTTTTTCTTGGAATGGGTGCAACTATTCCAATATAAGCTGATTGAGGTGGATCCTCCCATGCCACGCGATCCGCAGATGGTTCGCTGAAGTTGTTTGATGCCCAGGATCACTGGGGGTTAGCACATGTCGTACAAACCTGCATTCATCTCATGGCTATGACAACAGAAGATCGTCGTGGAGGACTGGCCATACAGTGGCACCGACTTCCGTGGAGATTCAGACATGTCCTTACTAGATGGAGAAGATTTTGACGATGAAGGTAAAAAATCAATTTTTTAATTTTGATATTTTTTAATTGTTTTTGGTATATATGTGTTTATAACATTTCTCTTGTTAATGCAGACGTTGGACCAAAGCAGCCTATTGGGATGTCCCCAATAGCCATGCACATCCCCCGCTTGATTGATGTTGTCACTCCTTATCAGGAGGGGAGTGACACCGAGGATGAGATCGCGAGGAACCTTGAGGGGTTGACTCGTGGTATTCCAAAGTATGCTTGGGTAGGAGACATTCCTCGTCAATACCAGAGACACATGGTGGGAGCCTTGGATCAGATCCACTAATTGCTGACTCATGTTACATGAGCTATATCATGCTAACACGATCACCATGCTGATTAGTTCCTAGGTCCAACACTTAATTTTTTTGAGGCCTGTGAGCCATAGATATATGAGGCCTAGGAGGCGCCAATGTTATTTTGGACACACATATTATTTTTTGGGGTTCTGATGTATCAAACATTATCACCATATATATATATATATATATATATATATATATATATTATAATAAATATATATATATATATATATATTATAATTATTATATATATATTATATATTTATATATATATATTATATATATATTATATATATTTATATATAGTTGCATTTTCTTGCTTACTATGGTACAAATTGTTTGTTTTATCTTTTCAGATGTTTCATAAATGTTTATCCAACACATAGTTAGTTAATGCATCTGTCAGTCTATTCATGCGCTTAGGAATATGATGATATGTAATGTAATCAAAATTTCTTTCTAATAAATGAATATGAAGACACATTCTCAATATTTGAGGGTTTCTGACAGAATATTGCCCGTTGAGTTGAAGGACGACAAGCTGTGAATCTAGGTTGACAACTAGCTCTCTAATGTCAAGAGCAATGGCTTCTGACAACAGTTCGATGACCGCACTGTATTCAACAATGTTGTTAGTTGTGTGAACTAAACAGATACCTTGAAGGTCAATCAACTCACCGTTAGGGTCATAAATGGCTCATGCCATGGATGATAGTTTCCAGGTACTACGACAAGCACCATCAGCGAAACCGATGTGAGGAGTCGTAGACATCTGCAAAGAAAGAAAAACATAGTAAACAGGAAAGCTGTTTGAAAACTAACACACCAAACCACACTGTACAAAAATGAATGACACACTAATGTACACAAGTAACCATGCAAGATGACCTAAGCATAGTACTTCTTGAGAGAGTCCATGTTGGGACTCTGGTAATCGATCAACATAGATGAACACTAGAGTTTTACTGTTGACATGATGAGTAAGCATCGACTCAGAAAAATAATGGAGTGGAACTCATATAAGGCTTTTCCCCCATGCCCCCTAGACGAGGGGGGGTTATGAGTCAGATGACAATTCCATAGCAATAATGGGAAATCGATAAAAACTCGGGCAGGGTGAAAAATCCTAAATCCATGAAGGTATGACCCAAGGATCAAATTTAACCAAGACCATGTTAACAAAGGTAACATGAGGAGGTGGGAGCAGAAAAATTCCCATTAAGGTAGAATCTTTAGAAAGACCTGCCCCTACACTCTCATAGGGAGCACCAGTGTGCTTGACATATGAAACATTTCCATCTAAGGAGGAAGAGGCAAAGAAATAAAACTGGTCAATGATGACAATCTTCCCTTGATGGGGAAAATGAATCACGTGAAATAGGGAGGAGGCTAAAACATGCATATCATAGTTCCAACTCTGGCGGAGCAGAATATTGTAATTGAGATTTGCGTCAACAATCTCTACCTCGACTTGTAGTGTCTTTCCTTCCAGGGTAATGGTAAGGTTAGGTAAGACATCTAAGGGTCGCAAATCATGCCCATCAAAAGCTTCCAAAGTGTTTGGAGATTGGTTCAAAGTAGGAGAACCAATAGCCTTCCAGCATGCGGTTGACATGATCCAGGTGGAAGCACCTTCATCAATGACAGTTTGGTGGATGGTCTTCTCATTGATGATTACCTGGATGAGAAAGGCAATCTGATGAGGGAGGCATGAAACGTGGTTCTCTAGTCAAAACATATCAAGTTGGAATCGGTGGGATTGATACCCTCGATAGCTGACAACAAAGATTTTTGCTGTGATGGGAAGCTTTGGAGCACATCAAGAGTCGACATAGCTGAAGGTGCCTGAGCCAAATCATCAATGATATTATAGTGCTGAGCAGCTCGAGCGTTAGGATTGTACGAGGATTTCCGCAGCACACCTCGAGAGGGTGGTCATATAGCAGAATCAGGGTTAGGGCACTCGATATGTGGAGGGCCAGAACTTGGGGTAGAAGAAGAAGGGGTGGATTCTTTCTCTTTCCCAGTTCTTGGAGTAGGAGTTTGGTAATATTTTGATCTAGTAGCCACATTAATAGGTGCACTAATCATGAACACTTGAGATCTCAAGGAAGAAGATGATTAGGGTTGGTCTACCATTTGGGTCTGTTGAGACGGAAATGGCTCTTTGAGGACAGCAGGGGTCCCTTTGAGCAAGTGACTAACTTTAGATCATCAGGGACAATCCTTAGTGTAGTGATCTTCCTTGCAAATGAGGCAGGGATACTTAGGTTTTGATTGTGAAAATTTGCCAGTAGACGATTTGGGAGGACCCTATTTTGGGGCATCAACTTTACCCTTGCCTTTGCCTTTCTTCTTATCTTTCGAGGATTTTTTTGCTGCGGTAGGTTGGACAGCGTGGATCTCTGAGGTTTTACCAGGGCCAGGTGGATTCTGGGAAGAACTATTAGGAACAACATTTGAGACTGACTTCTGTTTGGAAGAAGATTTAGTAGGGGTCTAGGATACTGAACTAATAACTCCATCGACAAGAGTTACATGTTGTGACTTTGATGTAGCAGGATCAGATGATGGCCGCGGAGCATCGGGTAATAACTCATACAAAGTGCCAGACTAAGAGTAAACTAGATCTAAGTACTAAGTATTGGGCACGAGCAATGGCTTTCTCTTTAGTAACGTATTCACCCATAGCTATATCATGAGAAATTGGGGCCACGAATGATTTAGTGAACCATTCAGTGAGCAACTGATCAACAATCTCGAATTTAATCAGGCAACGTCTACGTCTCCATTCATGGATGTGATTGGAGATGTGTGTCACAGTATATTGCTTAAGTGATGTGAGCAAATAGGTGCCAGTTTCATAGCGAACCAGAAACTAAAAATGGGTGAGGAAAGCCATGGCTAAAGAGTTAAAGTCATGGTAAGTACTTTGAGGAATCTTGCTGTACTACTTGGCTGCAATTCCTATGAGGGTTCATTGGAAAAGACAGAGATGAATGGAATCATCAACATAAGAGTTCGAAGAGAACAAGACGTGATATGTCATCATGGGCCTGAGGACCTTCTTTCGCTTACCCATCAAACTTTGGACAATTGCTTGATATCTTGGATAGCATCGAAGGCCAGTATGGCGAATAATGGATGGGATCATTCGTAAGGCGAGATACATCTGGCAACTTGAGTGTGGCCAAGAATGGAAATTGGGTGTTAAAAGGCATAGGAGGTTGGTAAGTGGGTCTGAACGAGGGAGCCCATCCCTACTGGAAAGGATTTTGGCCCCACAATGGTGGATTTTTTCCATATGGCATTTGATGCTACCTCCATTGCGGGTTACCTTAACCATAGGGAGGATTTTGATCTTGCATGCCTTGGAACTGTCCAACCATAGGTTGCTGATAAGCAACGTACGGGTTAAAAGGCTGTTGAGCCTGTTGACCTTGGACATATGGATATTGGACCTATTTTCCTTGAACATATGAGTGATGAACCTATTGTCCCTGAACAAGAGGATTTTGGACTTGATGCCCTTGGGCATAAGGTTGATACACTTGTTTACCTTGGACATAGGGATGTTGTACCTACTGCCCTTGACCAAAATGATTTTGAACCTGTTGACCTAGGGCATTAGGGTTTTGTACTTGATGTCCTTTGCCAAAAGGATTCTAGACCCGTTGACCCTACTGATATGTATACAAGGGTTTATGTTGCCTAGGTTGTTTTTGTTGTTGCAAGGGTTGACCTTGTGGTTGAAAAATTTGTCCCTGGGGCTGTAGAGGTTGGCCTTGTGAGGACATGGGCTGGGAGGTGTGTAGAGCGTATTGCATTTGTTGCTACACGTTTTGATGCAAGTGTTGCAAGGGTTGACCCTGTGGTTGTTGCAGTTGACCTTGCTACGGGATCATTTGCCCTTGTTGTTGCACAGATAGCCCTTTCTGCAACAAAGGTTGCCATTGTGGTAACAAAGGTTTCCATTGTTATTCTAGAGGCTATCCTTGTTGTTGCAAGGGTACTTGAACAGTGCCTGGAAAATTTCCGAACTGAATCTAGCCATAGCCACCGTGGAAGGTGGATGAGATAGGCTGAATGTACAACCCAGACTGGAGGGTGTAAGGTTAATTAACCATTCCTTGAGAACCATATGGAACGTAAGGAGTTTGGTATTAGACCTGAGCTTCATAGGGTTGTTGATATTGGACGTTGCTCGATCTAGACTGACCAATGAGATTCGGGACCTATTGGTACTGGACATTGCTTGATCTAGTAGGATTAGCAGGGTTATGAATAACACCAGAAGAAGGTTGGTTCATACCAAGCATGTGAGCATGTGAGCCACTCACATTGGTGTCACTAACACCATAGAAACATTTAGGATTTTCCCCCCAAGCGGTGGCACAGCTTGGCCACTGACTAGAGGGATGGAGGAACTGAAAGAGACATTCTTTAAAACTACAATTTGGGACTGACAGGTGACTAGGACTGATGATACAAGGGTGTTCGGAATGGTGGGTTGCACAGGACTGAGGTAAAATCCTATTGGGAAGTCGTGTTCGCAATGAACGAACCTGAAGTGGGCATGGCGCTTGACGCCCAAACATGGTTATGGTAAAGTGATGAAGCACTAGGTGTACCTGAAACCAACTGTGCCAAAGACACATAGTTAGGTGGAAAACTGACGGGAATACCCCCTGTATAGGGGAAACCCTCAGGAGGAAAAGGTTGTTCTTCCTCCTCAATAGTGTGTGGAGTAAATACTTCTGACTCTTCTGGAGAGGTGACTGGAGCATCGCCTTCGGGTTCCATATCTGGGAAAAAATGATGACGAATGACTGAAGAAGTACGAGGGGATAGTTCCAAAGGAACAACTGGCTAGTCATACGGACTGCAAGGACACTGCAGTGATATCACAACAAGGTTAAACAAAGGATTTAGAGGGTAGATAACCAGTCCTAGCTGATTTTTAGTGGTCAACGAGTTCTCAGGAGTTTGAATGGGATTGTCCGGAGATTCTGGGCCAAGATCAACAGATGAACCAGTATCTAAAGTAGGCGGAGGACGAGATGACAAAGGTTGAATGCTCAAAGCAATTCTGAGTTCAACACCTTGGTCCTTGAATGACTCTCGTAACTTAGGAAATGGTTACTCAGATAATCTTTCAGACGGAGGAGAGCAAGAGGAATTGGGTGAACCAGATGGTTCAGCCACAATGACCTTGTCTTAGTCGACAGAAAAATAAACTTCAAGCGTTTAAAATTTTCTTTGAGGGAAACTCACGATTTGGTCTTAGAAAATACTAACAGGGTGTTATTGGATCGTGGGTGATCAATTATTAATACGCATAAAAGGCTGGTGCTCTTTCATTTTTTAAGAGTCGAGAAAGAAACAAATATGACTCTATCACTTTTGATTGGAAATGAGCTCGAAAGGACAAGTGCTTGAATGATATTTTAAGTTTAATTAGTCAAAAATATCAAATTACTGCTCTGGATGATCTAGGTAAACATGATTACTAGGCAACCATGAACTGCAGTATACCTCCTGGCGAACCGAGAAGTATGAGAAGGAAATCTCTTTGAATGTTGTGTTAGGTGTATCACGTTTGCAAGGTGGCCAACTTGGCTTCCTAAGGATAAAGGATTGCAGCCTAGAGGGGTCTCCCGTTATACACTCGACGGTACGTGGAGCACAAATCTGTACTAGCACTGTCTAATGCCGAAGCTAATGACAACTGCTAGGTTTAAAGACGCCAAAACTCGTCTCTAGCCTAGACCTTCTAGATATGATTGTTAAATGTCAAATGCACCTTAGGTTAATTGAATTCATTTTAGAGTTTATCTTGAGTTATGTTTCAGTTTTCAGGTCTTAGCGATCCAACTCAAAAAACCATAAATGCAACTAAATGAGACAAAACCCTTTCAATTCGATGAATTTCCTACACTAGAGAGGGTAGAAACTACACAATCAAATGCAAACAACCAAGCAACTAAAAGCAAAAATGATCTTTCATTGCTTCACTTTTTGAAAAAATAAACTAATGAAAAATGCATTCCAATTCCTAATTTCCTGACAAGTACATCTTTAACAGTCCTTTCAAAAGCAAAAGAATTATTTTCCCTTTTTCAAATGCCAATGCAATCCTAGTCTCAAATGATGCAAGCTATCGTAGCACAATGATGCAACAAACTAGAATTTCATACTTTTCATGAAACAACGAAAATAAAATTTTCGCATACAACACTTCAATGAAAAAAATTCGTGACAATTTGCTCTTCAAGCAAATGAAAACATGAAAAGAGAGGCTCATTCAGACTAATGAAGTACCAACTCTACCAACAACAAGACAAGCAATGTAACCTATGCCGGAAAAGAACCACTTAGAAAAGAAATGAAAACTTTTCAAACATGTGTAATGGAAGTCAAAGTCGTAAAAGGACCGCAAACTAAATGCAAGGAGTAAGTACACCTACAACTCAACTCACCGAGTTCACAAACAGCTGAATGGATGATAGTCTAGATGCCCTAGTGTCACTGAGCACTCGATGACTCAAGAAATCAAGTACAAAGATTATAAGCAAACAAGCAAACAAAACCAAATGAAAAGCAGCTTTCTAGTCAGGGAGAAAACGATCTAAAAGGCTTACGGGGTCAAAATCATGAGAGCAAAACACACTGTCCAAAATTGGGGACAAACCCTAATCTTCACTTATAAGCATCAGCGCGACTGCCTAACTGACAACAAGTGCCATAGGTTGGTAGGCACGACTATTTCTCAGAATATCACACTGATCGACGCGACTGTCAGTGTATTAAGCACACTAATCGAGGGAGCCAAGAAAAAAATAAAAAAAATTTGAAACAGGTACCAAATTTGCTACTAAGAAATTCAAACTTAGGCCAGTAAGCAGGAGAAAAGAAACAGAACCAAAGGAAAAAAGTGGAATTATAAAAGTTCACACGAAATCATGAAATCCAAGACAAACAAAAGGATTGGTTCCCCAGTGTGGTCGCTAATTTGTGGTGAAGTAAAATTATAAGTGCAGACAGAAACAAATTCCTCTAGCCCAATAATGGATCTAGCCACAAATGATACATTCTATGGAAGATTTCCTTAGATTAGAACCAATTAAGAGGGTCTACCTCTTAGTACGCTTATCCCATTTGATGATGTCCTTGCTTGCTTGCTCCAGCTATCTCTTCCTTCCTTCTTCAAACACCTGAAACAAGTAAATAACAACAAACAACAATCGTGATAATAGAAAAATTGTAATTCAACCTACTTAACAAGTCAAGAAGCATTAATCCATGAATATGTAAGATGAAAAATCATGTAGGAAATCAATCACAATTGCATATATATTGAATAAAGAAGATATTACGACCATTGTCTTGACGTTGTCATTCTCCTCTGACAAGACCAGGTTCCCACACACTTCTTCTAGCATCCCATGATGGCCTCAAAAACAATAGTTTTAAGTCTCTTCCCTTTAGGCTTCACTCCAAACCAAATCACACTTCTCCCTCACACAACTAGAGAGCTACAACTATGAATAGCTTGTTGTTTACTACAAACTTAATTAGCACTAGCACACCAACATTAACACTAGCTTGTGCTTGGGAAAAAGGGAGGTTTATATAGGATGAATGGATGGGAGATGGATCCTCTTCTCATGGGAGATGGTCTTATCCGTTGAGGTAGTTCCATCATTATAGGGGAAAGGAGCCCAAACTAACATACATGACTCCATCTGGCCAAACCATTTACCATACTTCCGTTACAAAGCTTCTAGAGATGAAAGCTTCGATTCTTAATTTAAAAAACTTTCCATAAGAGGACCAGTACGAATGGAATAAAGCTCAGTCACTCCGGTCGGATCTAGGGACAATGCTAATCCCTACATATCGGCACGAGGAAGACAAGGGCCATTAGCGTCGGTCTTGTAAACTCAACAAAAAAAAAGTTTCAAGGGAAATGGCGCAAAAGGGAATTGATTTTCTCATGAAGAGGGACACAATGGGAGTTTCTTCATGAAGGGAAAGCATGTAGGGTTTAGTGCAGAGTGTTGGATACCTATACCAATAGGTTTCATATTTCATGATTGGAAAATTCAAGTGCCAAATATGCTCTGCTTTGCTGCCACAAAGATCCCATATTTTCAAGGAAAGGCAAGGTGTGTACATGCCTTTATACCTATTAAAGTTTTGATGGATGATCCAACAGTCTAATCTGGATCATACCATGTTTTCAATTTTTGTTGTAGAATAGAGCAAGAAATCTGTCCAAACTGTTTAATCTTGGTAGATCAGTAGTTAGGCAGAGAAAACTAAGGTTCCCAACTACTTAATCTGGGGCCTTGGAAGAAATAAGGGTAGTTCTAGATAGGAAATCAAAGCAAAAAGCCAAGGGAAAAGAAAAGGCACATAAAGGGTTTGCAAGTCCAAGTGCACCCTCCAAAGAAGAAACAAAAAATGCTAGGCAAAATAGTTGGGTAGGTAGATGGGGGTTGCAGAACTGGTGTTCCTTCCAAACTGAACTGTGCTAACCAAATACAAGGAAAACAACACAATGGAGCATGTCTAACTTCCCTTTTTTTCCTTTGTTTATCACTCATTACTAACCTCCCTTCACAAGATATGCTTGTAAGAGAGATCCAAGGTTATGTTGGTTCTCATGTCCTTCAGAAGCCACATTTCTTGTGTAAAGTTCTTTTCATTTTGATCTACTCTTTAAGCTAAGTTGTTTCCAAGAAAACTTAGTAATACCACTCTTCATTCACCATCTCCCTCCATATTAACCTCTAACTCTATTATCTAGCTCCCTATGCTTCACTTTCCCTACTATTATAACACCATGGTGTATAAACCCCAAGCAATGTATAAATATCCCCTCCTTGGCATTATATCCATATGATTCACTATTAGGGAATTGGATTAACACCTGGTTAAGCTCAAGAACCCAAGCCTAGCCTCTTATCTCCATCAGAACTCATCTGCCTAGCCAACTCTCTATTTTTGCCTAAAAACCCTTGAAAAAAACCCCTTTTGCACCCCTATACCTACTCAAAAAAGCAAGAAATGTGATAAAACCCACTTAGCCCGCTTTATCCTAAGTATGGGGCTAATTTGCGCGTTCATGCAAAAAACTTCATAAAAAACCCTCTTTGCCTAAAGTTTTGAAATAATCCGCTGTTTTGCAAAAACTTTCGTTAAAAACCTTTGTTTCTGCCCCTTTTCCAAAGTTTTCGATAATATTTGATTTAACAAAGAAATATGTTGAAAACTATTGAAATTCGTTAAAAACCCAAAGGGTCCCGCCAGGTGCAATTACCACTAAAAATTATTATTTAAATGCCGCCCGTTGACCTATCTTCCGTGCAGGTTCCCGACCCGATAGCCGTCAGATCTGGCTCTTTAAATCCAACGGTCGACGCTCGTTCCGGAGGGGCCCCGACGTCCGACAGATATTGTCCGATATCTGTCAGACGATGATGTCACGCGGATCCACGCATCGCTCCCAAAGTCCATCGGAGCCCCCTCTGACAGATTCCTTGCCGTATAGGAGGGGCCCTGATATGATGCCACCTGTCCGCCCCTGTCAGCGCCCTCGTACTGCCTATGTCAGCGCCACGACCGCGCGCCTCGCCCACCATTTGTCCACCTGTTCGCCACCTCACCGCCCCTGTGGACCAATCTTATGCCGCCACGTCACCTGATGATGTCATGCCGACGTCATCCAACTCGGACCCACTTGCTGACGTCATGCTGACATCATTTAAAAAAGGGCGCCAATAAGCCGAAAAAGCCATTTTTTGCCAAAATTACGTGTTTTTTGCACTTTTTGGCAAAAACACTTCTGCACTCTCTGCATGCGTTTTATGACGAAGAACTCACCAACCTGCTCAAAACCAGTCGGAGAGCTTCAGCGTGCGTACCCACCTACTGTTCCGACCCAAGCAATCCATCTGCCAGGTATTTGTCTGTAAAAACCTCTTTGAAACCTGGTTTTTCTCAGTAATTGCTAAAACACCTTAAGCACAGAAAACGCTTAAAAATCACCATAAAACTACTAAAACCCAGCTCCCTTTCAAAAAATTGACGGTCGAATTTTACCGACCGAGCCATCTAGATTAAAAATTTCAGGGAAAAAGCCCGCATTCTTCGTTCGCACAGTCGTGAACTAGAACCTGAAACCTGCACTCAATTGTTGAAAAAGGCCTGTGAAAGGCTAATATTTGCCTTCTCAAAGACTAGAACAGTATTTCAACTGCTGTGGACTTACCCTATTTTACCTTGCTTTTTCAGTTTGCCTTCTCACTCAGACAGTGCTCTTCTGGCCCAAGAAACAGCAATTTACTTACAAGTCAGTGTCCAAACAACCATGGAGACTCCAGTGACACCAGTAGCCCTCAATGTTGCTCCCCTAAATGCCCCCCAGAGAGAGCTGCAGTGGCAGGATTTGGCAGACCTAGACTACCAAATCTCAGAGGACTCCTCATCAAAATGCAAATTCCACATTCGTCTATTAAATGAGCTCAAAGCCAGACATAAAGATGGGACAGACATTCTAGGCATTTGGGATTCCTTCCTCCCAATTTTCAAGCTCCCTCAGGTCAACCAGTTCCATGACCTGATTCACCTATGTGCTGTCTGCTATGACCCCATGCAGAGGGATGTGCTTGACCCTATAGGTGCAGTGGTATTCTATATGACCCCTGAGGCCATCAGGGAAATGTTGCAGTTCAAGGCCCAGAAGAAATTGGTCCCTTTGTCCCTATTGGACTTGATCAACCAAGGAGCCAAGATATTAATAGATGCACAGATCCTGAAGCTAAATCAATTGTTCATTACAAACTCTGACACAGTGCTACACCCTCCCATCTTTGATGGCTACCTAAATCAACTGGGTGTAGACCTTGCATACATGATCAGTTCAATTTTGGGGTACAAGTCACTAGAATTTATTGAGGAAATTGTACTAGTAATGATGACAATGTTTTCCCCTGGCAAGACTCCTATCTGTTATGATTATGCTACATACATTTCAGATAAGATGCATGAGCAGTTTTTGAACTTGTCCAGAGAGAAGGTGTTCAGATACACCTCCTACATTTACCACCTCATCCTATGCTACCAACATGAGAAGTTCTCCTTTGAAATCAAGAGAACTGATGCAGCAGGCAATCTAAGGTCAGTGGTGTACTGGACCTCAGTGTTTCACCTCAGCACATACTCTCCATATACATACTCTGAGTTC
>APFE031051649.1:0-19231 GCA_000404065.3 Pinus taeda | reverse complement strand
ATATTATTATTGTTAGGTCGGCTGGGTTATATTGTGACTCCTTAGATTCCTATATATATAAAGGAGGTTTTGTCATTTTAATCATCCAAGAATTGTTCATTTATGTAATGTAAAGGAGGCTGCCCCCTCGAAGAGGCTGAATTCTAAGGCGTTGATCTATATTTTCTATCTTTTCTTGAGCTGGTTTCATAACATTTTTAATCTTCCCTAATCATTTATTTAGAGCCTAGGGGTATTGATTCAACCCTAATGGACAATAACCAAGCTTCGTGTGCAAATCTGGGCAAGTATATGCATATTGGAAGGCTACTACAGGGTTTCTTGTAGTACTACTATAGAAAACAACAAATTTGTTATAGGGAGTTATAATTCATCGAATGACCAACCAAATAAAATCTAAATTGGGTGGGAAAAATTTTGTTATTGAATAGGATGTATTAGGTCTCTATTCCAAGTGGAATCACTTAAAAATACCTCTATTAACCCATGCTAAAAAATTACAGAAAATTACTAGCCTAAAATCTAGAAATTCGAGAACTAGTGAGTTAGTAAATCCAGCAAATGCCTAACCTAATCAAGTGAAAATTCCATAAAGTGGAACCAAATCGATTGAAGCTCATTAGCATGCTCCAACAAATAGCAGAAATTTAGTGTTATTTGCCATAAAGGAGTTCCAGAAATCTAGATTTGGGAATAAGAAAACTAATCCAAGTAGCTCAATGATTACTATGACCTTCCAAAGCTTTTAAAAGGATGAAATTATGCTTGTGATCCTGCAAAATAACTTACATAAACCATTTAACCCAACAAGAAATCATTAATACTAAATGAAGAAATAGATAGAAACAAGAACAAGAGATGCATGTAAATATGAAGTGAAAAGAATAAAAGAAAATGATACAAAAGGGCTCTGAGGCTCCTGGGATGGCCCAGCCCAAGGAAAATCAAAGTCCTATGAAGGAGACCAAGATTTAGAATATGAACATGTCATCAGTCTTCATTATTTCCATCAATACAATTACATCCCTGAAAGAAATGACAATGGAGCTGCAAAAATACGAGTTCTCTCAACAAGGAGACTAATAAAACCCCCTTCCCCCCCTCCAAGAGGAAAATTCGACTTGGTACTTATACAAAATGATTAGGATTATTTTCCATGAAAGGAGGACGTTGTCCCCACCAAAATCCCTTGCTTAGTGGATCTGATTCCCAATACTAGGAATCTGCATTAAATGGCAAGGAACACATTCCTAGATTTTCTCAACCAATGGAGTTCCACAATTTGTGCCATAATTCCATAATATCTTGTTGATTTATTATTTAATATTGATCCTCTTGTAGTAGGGATCAAATCCCTAAATTATCTCCTCCTCTAAATCTTCCTAATTTGCCCAATATTCTCATAATATCCCACAAAAATAAATAATATTAGGCACAAATATGCAATTATCCGTAAACCTTCCTAATGAACATATTAAAGTTAAAAATACATTATCTAATGAAAAAAGAGAGGTTTAATGTGCTAAAGGATGTTCATATGGGCCTTAATTTATGTTTAATTTAGAGGCATGGATCTTAATTTATGTTTAATTTAGAGGCCCATCATGAGGGAAGATATTGAAGGTCAACTTTGACTGAGTTATAAGGAGTTTGGAAGGATGGGAAATTTCTAATGAAAGATGGACTTGATACCCAGTCCAACCATACCACCAAGCAATCCTAGTTAGTTGTACCACACCTTCATATATGGGAATTTTAAGACCGAAAGTGGCGTATGTGGTAATGGTAAAAATGAACTAGGGTTGGACCGGGTTTATAACATTTCACCAACTTACCGAGTTTATCATCAAAGTAGCTGCACCACCAACAACATAGACAACATTAGCAATAGAGGAAAATAAGACATATATACGTAAGAATAATCAGCCTATCAACTAAGCATATGTCAACTGATCCTTGAAAAGAAAGAGGTAGGGTCATTTTGGAACAAAACATGGCTTTCAAATATGAATTATATTTGCAACTGAAGGATGTTAAATTAGTGTTGCGACTGCTGACTCGAATGCTACTAGTGCTTTTAGAATTGGTTTGTATACCCTTGCTTCTGTGGAAACAACTGACATTTGTGGTGTTTTCACTACTACGACTACTGAAACCAGTGGGGGTGCTACCTTTCCTCACCTTTGCATAGCTAAGTAAAATAGAGGTTAGTTTGCTAGTGACCTGTAGTGTTTTGAACTAGATAATTGAATAATTAAAAATCCCTTTGAATTTATTGTAGACAAATTTTGAATTCCTTAATAAAAATGAAAGCAGCACTGGAACTGACCACTATGAGTGGAGAGCGAAAGGAGATTAGGTACTAAGCAAGCTCGCCATTTTTCATTTATCCAAATGGAATGAAAGTGTTTCGTCACGAAGCACATTCAGAGGTGGCCTACCCCACTTCCTGTACTATTTGTCAGGTGATACGAGTTTGGAATGCAGCTTTGCCTTTATAAGTGCATTGAAGCAGCTTGACGCCTGGGTAAATGATGAGAATCCATCAACATTATCTGTTGCTTACAATAATCACATATAATAAAAGAAAATACAACAGCTAGGTGAAAGTCATGATTATAATGAAGGCCTCCAGCGTTTCTGCATCATGAAACATTCAATCCACTACTTCAAAATCTGTCTATAAAGAAAATAAAAAATAACAAAGATAACCAAAAGAAGAATTGACAGGTAGGTTGTGCATGTATTAAGATACCAAGCGCCTTCCTCTATGTTCGATGTGTATCTCCTTACAAGCCAACTTGGGTGTACAGGTGAGCGTTGTATTAGGTAAACAAATTCCAGTAGAGTTAATATAGAAATAGGAAAAAAAATTAATTTTTTCTGTCAAGAATTTGAAGCCAAAGTTGTTAAAACCAAAAACACTTTAATAAGAGTAAGCCAAAGATATCAGAACCCTTTAATTAGATTAGAAGAAGCAGAACCCTTTAATTAGAGTAGAAGAAGAAGAACAAGTTTTCAAGATAATTTACCCAAAAGCCAAGTTGAAAGCCAAGTTGAAGCCCAAACTGTCAAAACCATTTAATTAGAGCAAAAGAATTTGTTGTTTCTAAACTATCATTCTTGAAATCATTCCTGCAAGCTCAGTAGAATAAGTTGTTGTTTCTAAACACTTTAATTAGAGTAAGCCAAATATATCAGAACCCTTTAATTAGATTAGAAGAAGCAGAACCCTTTAATTAGAGTAGAAGAAGAAGAACAAGTTGTCAAGATAATACCCAAAAGCCAAGTTGAAGCCCAAATTGTCAAAACCATTTAATTAGAGCAAAAGAATTTGTTGTTTCTAAACTATCATTCTTGAAATCATTCCTGCAAGCTCAGCAGAATAAGTTGTTGTTTCTAAACTATCATTCCTGCAGTCTCTTAGGTGGTCACCACCGAAAAACATAAGTGGTCACCACCAGAAAACATTGAAGCAATTGCGACTGTTCCAGCCAAAATAGTGAATAAACATAAGTGTCGCCACCAGAAAACATTGAAGCAGTTGCAATTGTTCCATCCAAAAGAGTGAATAAATAGAAATATTTTGTAGCAAACATTGAAGCAATTGTGACTGTTCCAACCAAATCAGAAATATTGTTGAGTAGCAGTGTTCCTTGCCAAATCGGGTTCTCATGCAAACAACAATTATTAAGTATGGTTCTCATGCAAACCACAATTTTGACACGACAAACACGGTTGATCTCTAAACACGTCAAAAATACATATTTAAAATAAAAATATAATGTCTCAATTTTATTGAAACTCCAGAGCTACATTTTACTAACATTTAATGTCTATGAAATAATGTTAACATTAAACCAACAATAATCCATATAAACATTTATATGACATCTTTACTCATTAGTTTAAGCTTCAAAATAAAGAATGGTCCATTTAAATTGATTTGGAAATGATCTGAGGCCAAATAAGACGATGATTCCCTTGATTAGTTAAAAGGAAATATTTGATTTCACTCATTGGTTAAAAAGAAAAAGTATATATATATATATATATATATATATATATAATATATATATTATAATATATATATATATATATATATATATAATCGTTTAATAATTATAAATCTAACGAAAAAAATTAAAGCAAAGTAATACAAAAGAAAATTAGATATCTTACTCCCTTAATGTGGGTCAACCATTATCCATTTGGATGAAGTAGAAAAAGCAACCAAGAAAAATATATTGTTTTATTTTCATTTTTGGTATATTATCTTTATTACTATTTCATATCCTTTTTTTTAATTCAACCAAAAGTTTATATTAAAAAAATGGAAAAGAATTAAATATTTGTCTTTAAAATTTCAAAAATTTATAAAGTTTTGTTAATTGAAAAAATTGAAAGTGTGAAACGATTTTCTCAATCAAAATGGTAGAATATTAATTAATGATGAAAGTTCCAATGAGAGATTAAGAGATTTTTTTTTATTTTTTGTGTTAGGAAAAATACTAAGAGGGGAGGGAAAAATACTAGGGGGAGTGAACTAGTATTTTTAATTCACTTTAACTTTTCATTTCATATTTTGAATTCTGTATGCTATTATTTTTTATGCAACCAACTTATGTATGCAATTTCAGTGAAGGAAAACAACGTATATCTAGTTTACTTAGTTTTTGTACTTTCCATGTGATGTTTAACTTTACTATTGCATTATTAATTTCATCAGTTATTTAGTATGCAATAAAGAGCAGATAAATCACAACACATAAGCATCACATCAACACATATGAACACTAGGATTTTAAGTGGAAACCCAATGTGGGAGAAAACCACTATTGTCGTCATCTTTGTCTTCTTTCTTATTATATAAATAAAATCTTCATTACATCTTGTATTGGCATTGACTCTTACCATCTCGTAGGAACCCACCTGCAGGATGCTACAACCTCCACTCATTCTCCAGCACCGATTGGAAGGGAGATACAACCCCCTGATCTCGTTTAACAGATCCTACTCGAAGGGAGCACCTACCCCCTAAACAAATTTACCAACTACCATTCGAAGGAAGCTCTGACTCCCTCAATGAACGCTCCAATCCTCAACACCCTTCGTGGACCATGTTTCATAATATTTCATATTGGATCCACTTGACTTAAATACACATCAAAACCTATATTCCACCTTACATCAAATTTTCACGCTGGACCCACACCCAACGTTATGCTCAATACCAAACTGAAATACTAAATCTCAAAATATGAATCACTGAAGCACTGTAAACCAACAAAATACTGAAGAAAACCAATCTCAACCAACCATTGCAACCAGATCAAATGAATGCACAACCAATCCAATTATTACTGCCAGATACTGAAAGACATCATTGACATAAAACAACAAATACAACATAACTCATCAATTATTATCATCAAACGACATTGCAAACCCTGACCAAATTTATCTCAGAATATATATGCGATTGTTATTTAGCAAACCTACATATATACACTTTATAATGTGCAACACACATGTACGGATATAAACATACTAAAAACAAATATCATAATATATACACGACTCAACGAGAAGAATATCTATGTATGTGCGTGAATATTCAAAATCAAACTAGTGTATAGATCTTAAATTACCTTCACTACAAACAGAACTTACATTCTGCAACCTTCACCATCAATATCACATATTACTGTAAGCACGTTCAGATCATACCGTCATTATAACCACAAATCTAGAATTATTAACTACATAACCATAAGTAGATCAAACAAGTGTATTCATTAGTCTTCATTATACTTTTAGATCTATCAAATTTGAGCCATCTCCTTACTTCCTAATGCACACCTCTTTCAGATCAAATCACACATGAATAACCCATAACTTGTACACACAACACCTTAATCTCCATCTCCTTGTATATTGTTTGCTTTATCCAATATTGTTGAGAAATCTAGGGTATAGAAATGAGGTGATTTCTTTTTATGATAACTACTTGCGAATGATTTTTACTTCTTTATATTAGGATATTCTCTTTACTTAGGCTATTATAGTGTTCTTCTTCATCAAACAACTACCAAAGCATTAACAATAAAGAGATAAGCGACACAGAATATAGGTGATCGACCAGGGCCAAAACCTCTCCAACTTGAGAGGAAAACCCAAATGAATTCTTCTTCTTAGAAAGACTTCAATTAACAAATACCAAGACCAAGACCCTTGACCTATCAACTCCTCCAAGACAAAGTCACAAACCCTTATTCCCTGCTTCTTCTTCTTGACCAAGTCAACACTAGTCAAATTGCTTGCTTTCCTTGGATCTCGGCTATCCTTCAGATTTTTGGCCTCTTGTTTCAAACCTTCAACTCTCGGCCTCTTCAGAAACCCTAGTTGCAACATGTGGGAAATATCACCATCAATTTTGTACCCTAGTTCCCGTTGCGTAGGATGAAGACTTCTACTTCAATTCAACTTGCATTTTTAACTTGTCTTCTTCCCTAATTCAGCCTCCTAAGATGAATGAAATAATCTTGGTTTCTCTTACAGTAGATGATACTCCTCCTCACACATGTGATAGATATTATCCCTAAAAAAACCTCAAAACATCTTACCTTGTTCATTCTTCTTTGCTTGGATAGAGGCTCTTCTTATGTGGTTCTTGCGCTTATTTTCTTGCTTCAGATGCTTGACCAGAACCTATCCTTGAGTGAGGTCGATTTGCCATATATATAGTGATATGTCCATCAAAATGAGCTAACTTTTGTTTGTGAAAAGGCCGACATGCCTTTGTAGAATCATCTTTAGGCCGACTTCAAGGTGAGTTTGTGACATAGTCTTGGAGCATTATTAACACAATAAAAACTATTTTTTACAATATGTAACACGTCTTCAATACATGACATTGACTTCCTAGAATTTATGACTTGACGACCAACCCTAAAGGCTCACAATGGGAGCCTTAACTATAAAATAAATTCCTTGAGCATAAAACCCATGACTCAAGAATTACAAAAATAATTTTATTTTTCTTCTTTACATCAATTACATTAAATCATAATTACACATGTCATTATGAAAACCGAACCTAGTTACTCTTTTCAACACTCCCTCTTAACTAGGGAGGCATTCATAATCCATACAAGGTACTTGGACATTCTCAATCTGAATAATTCTCATAAAAAGAGTTGGATTGGTAACTCATCTATATAGCATCATATCATACAACATTGTCACATAGCAAGGCCTTGACTAACAACTCTATCTCTAATCTCTCTTGGAACATACCCCACCCGTGTTTTCTCAAAGTATGTTCCACCAGGACTATTATTATCTTGGATTCTCAGTCCTCAAAGAATATTGGTCCTCTACGACTATTCTTATCTTGGATTCCCTACCACATCCTCAAATAGTATCGGATGCCAGATGCTTACCCAATCCTCCATTCTATCTTCCCAAGTGAAGACAAGAATGGTGTGTTTATCTCTCCTCATGGAATTCACTAAGACTTAAGATTGTTAGTCTTAGTCTATTGCATGACACATGAAGTAGAGAACCATATCTATCACTCCCTCTTAACCAGGGATGACCAACCCATTTTGTAAAAGGAATGTACCCAAGCTCCCTCTTAACTAGAGACTTGACCAAGTTCCCTCTTTACAAGGGGCTTGATTTTAGAAACTATAAGGTGGAGATCATGGAACAACAAGTTGCTTTTAGAACTCCTTCATTTGATTTCATGAATTTATCTTTTGTCATAGAGTCTACATCTTTTGGGACTTCTTCGTAGGGCACAGACAGTCCATCACTTTCATCCATGAGTCATGTCGTCATTTCTTTCATTAGAAAGTGATCCATTAGTCCATATCTTCCCTCCCTTCATGTCATGTTTCCTTCTTCATATCATGTTTCAATAAAGACCATTCATCCTGCCACATGAATGTCAGTTGTAGAATATTTCCACAGTTCTTCCCTTAGCAACCCTACATAAGCCCATCCAAATATCATACAAAAAAATAAGAAATTAAAATTAAAATTACCTTTGTGATGGTCTTTCATCATGACATCTTTCTGTATTAGGGGAATTTTGAGGTCTAAAATGGGCCTCTTAAGGAAATTATAAAATAAAAAAAAAAAAAAAAAAAAAAAAAAAAAAGATTATATTACATCATCAAATTTTTTAGCGAAAAAAGAAAAAACTATGTTTTGAACTCATTTTCAACTTATATCCTTATGGGTTTACTCAAACTTTGAGCGGAAACACTTTTTGGATGCAAAATTTGATTCCTCATCCAAGGAGTACCCATGTTGCATACTTCAATGGACCTTGCTATATGAAAAATGAGAAATACATGAAAAACGTGATTGCAATCATTTTTTTCAAGTATTTCTCATTTTTCGTGTAACAAGGTCCATCAAAAGTATGCAATATGGGTACTCCTTGGATGAGAAATTAAATTTTGCATATGAGTACTCCTATTCGAAATTTGAGTAAAACCTTAGGGAGATAAGTTGAAAATACGAGTTGAAAAAGTAGTTTTATTATTTTATTATTTTTATTTTTTATTTTTTTACTCCAAAAATGGCGAATCATCCCCCATGGTTGACATCATTATCTTAAATCCTATTTGTTCTTATAAAGTTTATTTTGGTATTACATTTTTCATAGGAGACCCATTTTAGACCTCAAAATCCCTAATGGTTTGCATCAACATCCAACATACATATTGACATATCTCCAAAAGATTTATGTTGTCAAGGGTCTCTTTATTTCGTAGAATTCATCAGGCTCTTCATATCTTTCATGGATATATCATAGTCAAATATTTCAGTCTTTGGATGTTGATTGCCTCTTCCATAGTTTCATATTTCATGATCTCTTCCTTTCTTTCTTCACACATTTCTTTTCCAGGAATTTCCAATCAGATTTCCTCCAATTTTCATCAACCACCTCCTATTTCATATGAGGACATATTATGTTGATTTCATCTAGTTGATATGTGACCCATGCCTTCCTACATCCTTTCGAAGGACGAGATCCTTTCTTTTGATCATGCTTCGAGATAGAGCATTTACCCATGTTACCTATTGTTGAAGGAAATGTAACTAGGTTCGGTCTTCATAAATGTACTTTTGATATTTGTACTTATTCAAGAAAAGAAATATTATTTTTATAATATATTTCAATGAGTTTCTTGCTCAATGAAATAGGTCTAGCACATATTAAAGTGCTACATGTGAGCCAAATAGTCAAAAGAAAATGATGAAGACCTTAACGGCATGCTACACCATGTATGATTATGTATTAGGGTCAAGAGAATACCTCTAAGCAAAGTCAAGTCTCCTCCTATGCAAAGGCACCATCAAAGAATCTCCTTCTAGCATGTTAAACCACCAAAGAAACCATATGAATTTTGCATAACAAGTTGGCCTACAAACCGTTAACATGTCGGACTTGTAGTCGACCTGAAAGGAGGGAAAATCCTCTATAAATAGAGGTTGTCCAGTCCATTACAACGCCAATTAAGAGCTCTAAAATCCGATAAGAGAAGAGGCTAAGAAAAGGAAGAAGGATAGTTCTTCTAGGGAAGCAAAGGAAAATATAAAGAATCCGAGGTGGAAAGGACTGGTTTTCTAGGGTTAACATAGCCACACATGCGAGAAAGGAAGGGTTTGCCTATGGTCATAACAACAAAAACCCAAATTGACATATCTCTCTATTTTGGGCTAGAAAACAATGCCTATAAGGCCTCCCATTCAAGCAAAGAGGAAGGGAACTCAATCAAGGAAGGAAAGAGGCCGCAACAAGAAGTAAACCACCACATGTACAAGAATTTAGGGCTGGAGGTCATATCAAGTCTGCACCTACACCTTGAAGAAGGAGCTCATTTGGTTAAGAATAAGGAAGGAATCATCATAAGAAAAGGGACTCATCAAAAGGTGTTTCTTTTAGATAAAGTGAAACAAGGTCTGTCAACAGTTGAAAGAAGAACAAAGTGTGAGAAGAAGGAAGATGACGTGTCAGAAGGAGAAGGACAAAGCACTGGGGAAACAAAGTGCATGAAGAAGGAAGGAATTCACTTATGCTTGGAGGATATTGTTGTCAAGGGTATAGGGTTTGACATTGGTCAATAAGAAGCTTCAGTAAGAGAAAACTTACTAAAGTGTTTTCCTCTCAAGAGAAGAGAGGTTTTGGCCCTGGCAGAGAGCCAACATCTTGTGTTCTTATTCTTATGTTTTTTATAAAAGTTTGGTGAAGTGCACACACATGCATTAATAAGAAGAAGAATATTAAGCTAAAAAGAAAAGTAAAAAGACTCCACAAATTGTTATCAAGTTAAGAATAATCACACTACACTTATTTGCCCTAGATTCTTCAGCATGGTATCAAAGCTAAGGTGACACATCAAGGAAATGGAAACTCAAGAACACTTATCAAGGAAGGACATCTACAAGGTTGAAGCATCAAGCCTAGAAGTCTCAATCAATTCAAGGACACGAAGGTCTCAATCCATCATTAATCAAGGACGTTTACATAGCAAGAAGAAGAGCCTTACATAAAAGCACCTACAAAGAAGATTAAATCGAAGCAAGACCTACATCAAGCTACAAGTCATCAAGCAAGTCCACTTGGAGAAGGCAACTTGAAGAACATCAAGATCCAAGGAAGGCAAGCCATCAAGTCTTCAAAGAGGAAGCGAATCCACTACATCTCAAAAATACATCAAGTAAGTATATGTCCCCTTTTCAATATACATCAATGTCTTTTTGCAAGGAAAACAACAAATTGGTAGGTACCAATAACTTTCTTGCATGGAAGAATAGGACTGATCTACTTCTCAAGGAGAATGAAATTCTAGAACATATCAAAGGGAATATCATTGTCCCTGCTAAGGAACAAACTCAAGCATTAGCTAAGTACAATAAGGATGATACAAGAGCACAAAGGATTCTAATAGAATCAATCAAAGACTCTCTCATTCTTTGTCTCCAAATCTGAAACATCAAAAGAAGTTTATGATAAGCTAGTAGAGTTATTCTCGGTATCCACAACCGGATAAGTAATATCTCTAAGGAATGAATTGTACAAGATGAATATAACAAAGGAAGGAATATCTCCCTACTTCATGAAAATATTTGAAATGAGAGATCAACTTCAAGAGCTTGGGGAGGTCATGCATGACAGAGAGATGACAACTGTAGTACTCAATTCTCTACTTGAGGATTGGGGTAACTTAACATCAAGCATATATTCCAATAAGGAAGAAACCACACTTAGTGAAATGTGGTCTATATGCAAGACAGAGGAAACAAAACTTAAAGCAAAGGAATATGTGGGATCAAAGGAGAAATAATTTGCTACCATGGCCAAGAGAAAGGGAAAATTTGGTCCACAAAGAACAAACAACAAAGACATGTCCAAAATTCAATATTTTTTATTCCAAGAATATGGACACTACAAAAGGAATTTTCCTAAGCTTAAGAAGGACAACAACAACAAAAGAAAGATGGAAGAAGCTCACATGACTCAAGAGGTGAAAGAAGAAGAAAAGAAGCAAAATAACTCTATGTACTTCATGCTTCTATATTCTAAAAGATGTTTCTAGCTATGCAATTTTTATTTTATTCCTACATGCTCCAGATCTCCACTATGACTAGGGAAAAATCTTTACTTCAAGTCTTATTTCAAGGTTTTGAGTAGGATAGGAGCATGTAGGAATAAAATAAAAATTGCATAGCTAGAAACATCTTTTAGAATCTAGAATCATGAAGTACATAGAGTTCTAGATACTCATGAAGATGTAGCATTTATAATGAGAATAAAAATGCATGGATAGAAATATCTTCTAGAAAATAGGAGCATGGTAGATATAGCTCAAGATATTCATGAAGAAGGAGCATACCTAGAATAAGACCTCATCCACTATGAAAGAAAATTGATCATGAAAAATAATCTTAGAAGACCTCCATCATCAAAAGAAAAGAAACATTTGCAAGGCAAGGGTCTTTAAGATCCTATGATGGAATCTTCAAAAGAAGGTTCATAAACCAAGGAAGATGTCTCATTGGGAATCCCATTCATGGGTTCAAGAAAAGGATGATATGTAGGCAAGCTAAGATGAAGCAAGGAGGGCCACACCAAGGACAACCAAATGAAGCTAAGATGATCAAAGGATAATCAAGATGAGATATGTATGCATAAAAGTTTAGTCATGTTGTCATTTGTATATTATTGAGTAATGGGAATAGTTCTATAATATTATCAAGTATGAAATAATCTCTTTCACTAAGAACATGCTCGAAGGCTTGTACTACAATGTGATGAAGGTCAACAAAAGAATATGATCACATAAGGAGTATAATATTGTTGACTAGTCCAAGAAGCAAGTAATGAAGAGCTTCTTTCACAAGAAGCATAAGATGGTTGACCTATCTATCTAAGAAGAAGTGAATGAAGAAACAGATCAAGCATGTGAATAACACCATGATCACCGAAAATCACTATTTGACAAGATACTTTGAATATATCTCCCTAAAGAAGGCAGGACAACTTTGACAAAGGAAGGAAGGACCCTTGACACCTATGAAGGCCTTGGAGATATGAAATATGTAGATAATTAATTCTACTCTACAAAGATGTTGTGAGGAAGAAGCCATCCAGAATAATAAAAAGCAAATGTTGAAGCAACATCAGGATGAAGTCATGATGGGCTACTAGGTCAAAGCATGTAAAAAAAGAAAGTACAACGAAGCATCCATGAGAAGAGTATTCTGAAGCATGGACAAATGACAAAGGAGTAGCCATATGACAAGAAATCTTGATGTATGGCAAGAAAGACACTTTGCACGAAGGAAGCAATGACATGACAAACCAGGAAGGAAAGTGATCAATGGATGGTGCCCTTCCTAGAAGAAGTACGAACAAAGACTTCATGACATCAAGAAAGAAAGGAGATCAAGTAGCTGAAGGACCCACGAAGAAGAATTTGTTGATGAATGAAAGATTCTGTTGGGACTCATAAATGTCATATTTTCATCTACCTTTTTCTTCACTATTCCTTACATTTCATCATCCCATTGACCTTTTATCATATCATCTTCATACATACATTTGGGTTTCACCTTCTTATTTTCCATTTTATTCATTTTTGTATTACAAGTGAATTTATGATTAATTATTAGAAAATATACACATTTTTATATATATCTCAAGAATATGTGAGTTTTGTGATGTGTAGGAAATATGTGAAGAATTAATATCTCCTCCACCATATTAAGGAGATAATTATGCAAAGGAGAAAATCACGGAGGCATATCTTATCTTATCCTAAGGAGAAAATCATGGAGGCATATCTTATCTTATCCTAAGGAGAAAATCATAGAGGCATATCTTATCTTATCCTAAGGAGAAAATCATGGTTGGCATATCTTATCCAAGATATGTGAGAGATTTATTGAGAGATTTGTGGGATCATATTTTGTAATAATGGGAAAGTAGTTAAAAATGCTTGAGAGATTTGTGGGATCATATTATGGGAAAGTAGTGGATGATCATTATGAGTTTGTTACTCATCCCATTGTATAAATAGGAGTACAATCTCCTCCATTTGTAATCTTGAAGTTTTTGTAATCTGGAAGTTTTTGTAATCTTAGAATTTTGAAATAAAGGATTATACTTCAATTTTGCTTCTACATCTGAGTCTCCATTGAAGTGGTGTGCTGGTGGAGTTATGGAGGGCCCCCATGGCCTCACTTGCATGCTTATTTGTTTATAATTTACTTTGTGTTTTTGTTTGATTTCAGATTTCAAGTTTTCTTAAATGTTCTAATATTGGAAGGATCTTATTTGAAGGTGTTCTTGTAAGAGAACCGTAAGATCTCAGACAATCGTTAGATCTAGGCTTAATTAGTCATTGAAAGAGATCTTAATGAATATGTTCCTGTAAGGGGATTTTAAGATCTTGGACAAATTAGGAGTCCTTCTAGATCTATATATTTTAGATAAGCACTTCTAAGTTTACCTTCCCGGGTTGACATTAAATTAAGCTCTAATTTGCATCTGCATTTTAGACCACACAGAGTCCCTAGCTAAGAGGGAGATTTGACAAGTTTCTAATCATTTTGGATCACCCCTGATTACAAAGGAGTGACATTTGTGTTTTTCCATCTCATGGGTCATGCACTAGACCAGGACTAACAATCGTAAGTCTAGATGAAGGCCGTGAATGTAAATATAGACACAACATTCTTGTCTTCACTTGGGAAGAAAGAATGGGAGGATTGGGTAATAATCTTGCATCCAATACTCTTTGAGGATGTGTAGGGCATCCAAGACAAGAGTAGGCAAGAGGACTGATATTTGTTTAGGGCTCGGAACCCAAGATAAGAATAGTCCTATAAGGTCATGCTCAGAGAACACCCGGGTGAGTATGTACCTTTAGAGACAATGATGAAGGTGTCTATAAATCATTAGTCTCGCCAGCATTGTAGCTCATGATCTCATGAAGAGATGGAGTTGTTAGTGAAGGCCTTACACTGTGACAATGTTGATGGATATGATTCTATAACAAATAGATTGCGGATCCGGTTTCTCTTATGTGAATTCTTCAAGATTGATAATAGCGAAACACCTTGTAATGTTGTATAAATACCTCCCTAGTTAAGAGGGAGCGTTGAAGGAAATGTAACTAGGTTCGGTCTTCATAAATGTACTTTTGATATTTTTACTTATTCAAGAAAAAGAAATATTATTTTTATAATATGTGTCAATGAGTTTCTTGCTCATTGAAATAGGTCTAGGACATATTAAAGTGCTATAGGTGAGTCAAATAGTCAAAATAAAATGTTGAATACCTTAAGGGCATGTTACACCATGTACGATTATGTATTAGGGTCAAGAGAATACCTCCAAGCAAATTTTGGGTGTGGAGCCTGATTATCTTCTTTATTCAAAGGTATCGTCGCATTGGACCCCAATTCATAATGGACCGGCAACACCGCCCGTTTATGCGTGCCACCAAGGGGGTCTAGGGGGGCGATGATGGTTATTTAGAGCTCCCCACTAGTGGGGGATTGGGGGCAGTGCCCCCGAAGCTAAAAATAGATGTAAAATTGCCTTGTAAAATGTTGTAATTTCGTAGTCAATCTCAGCCATTCATTAGGCGGAAATATGACGGTAGAAGTTATGTTTAATTTAGGGTTTTTCCCCTAGAAGGCAACCCCTCGCTATATATGAGGGAATTGTATTGCGGCTATGTAGATGTGTATTCTGAGCGAGAAAAAGAGAGGAGATTGTGTGAGATCGAAGAGGGAATTACAACGATCTATTGTAAGTTGTATATCTTCATTTTTCTAGATAATATAAAAGGAAGGACTAGTTGTTTCTTCGTGGACGTAGCCCAAATTGGGTGAAACACGTATATCTATGTCTCTCTTGTTTTATGTGTTTATATTTCTGCATTATTTTTATGTGTTCCATTGCTCTATAATATATAATTTTCTAACAGCAAAGTCAAGTCTCCTCCTATGCAAAGGCACTGTTAAAGAAGCTCCTTCAAGCATGTTACACCACCAAAGAAACCATCTGAAGTTTTCATAACAAGTCAGCCTACAAACAATTAACATGTCGGCCTTCTAGTCAGCCTAAAAGGAGGGACAATCCTCTATAAATAGCGGTTGTCCACTCCATTACAACACCAATCAAGAGCTCTAAAATACAAGGAGAGAAGAGGCTAAGAAAAGGATGAAGAAGAGGTCTTCTACGACGGTGAAGGAAGAGAGAAATAAGTTGAGGTGGAAAGCATTGTTTTTCTAGGGTTAACACACCCATACATGTGAGAAAGGAAGGGTATTCCTGTGGTCATAACAACATAAGCCCATAGTGAAATATCTCTCTATTTTGGACTAGAAAACAAGGCCTATAAGGCCTCTCAATCAAGTGAAGAGGAAGGGCACTCAAGCAAGGAAGGAAAGAGGCCACAACAACAAGTAAACCACCACTATTACAACAATTTAGGGCTATTGGATAGTCATATCAAGTCTGCACCTACACCTTGAAGAAGGAACTCATTTGGTTAAGAAGAATGAAGGGATCATCACAAGAAAAGGGACTCATCAAAAGGTGTCTCTTCTAGAGCAAGTGCAACAAGGTCTATCAACAATTGAAAGAAGAAGGAAGTGCCGGAAGAAGGAAGACGAAGTGTCGGGATGAGAAGGAAAAGTGTTGGGGAAACAAAGTGCATGAAGAAGGAAGGACTTGACTTGTGCTTGGAGGATATCCTTTCCAAGGGTCTAGGGTTTGCCATTAGTCAATAAGAATCTTCAATAAGAGAAAACTTACTATAGGGTTTTCCTTTCAAGAGAAGAGAGGTTTGGCCCTAGCAGAGAGCCAACATCTTATGTTCTTGTTCTTATATTTTTAATAGCAGTTTGATGAAGTACACACACATGCATTAATAAGAAGAAGAAGATTAAGCTAAAAATAAGAGTACAAAGACTCCACAAATTGTTATCAAGTAAAGAAGAATCACAATACACTTATTTTTCCTAGATTCTTCAACACCTACAACTATGTGGCATGACTCTACATTATCAAATACAAGCATACATACCTCATTTTTCCTTTAGGTCATCTAGATTCCCTTTAGCAACTTCCTTTATTGAAATACCTTCAATTCCTTGGTTTGCTTCACTTCTTTTGACATCATTCCAACATCCCATGAATTCCCCCAAGTTGGAATTCTTGATGAAACACTTGCTTCCTTTTAGTCAGTGAACCTTCCAATGAAGATTCCAATAGAGGATCTTGAGTATCCTCATTTAGCAAATGTTTTCCTTTTGATTGATATATGATGTGATTTTTACTAGAAGGCATTTTTCTTTTCCATAAGTATCACTTATGAGGTTACAAAGAGCTATATCCTTCCATAGGTGACTGCCATAGACTTCTATTTCAGATATCTTTCATGCTTCTTTATAATGATGTCATGACCTCTTGCTTTTAATGCTTTTATGATGTCATATCCTAACATGATGCATCCTATCATGATTTCTTAGCGACTCGTGATAGTCATATCTTACAACAAAAAACTAGAAACTTGAAAAGAACTAAGTGAGCAAGACTATCTCAATCATAGTAGAGATATTTTACTTCCTCTTTCTTGGACTTCTTCTTTTCATATTCCTTCATTTCTTCGGTGATATGGGCTTCTTTTATACCTCTTTTGTTATTGTCCTTCTTGATCTTAAGACAATTTCTCTTGTAATGCCCATATTCTTGACATCCATAGCATTGAATCTTAACCATGTTCTTCTTATTTTTCTAAGGACCAAATTTCCCAAACTTTCCATTTATTTTTGCCACATCAACATATGCTTGATTTTTCTCATTTGATCCTACATCAGTTTTTTCCTTCATCTTGGTTTCTTCAATCTTGCATAGTGACAATAGATCTTAGAATGGAGTAGCTTCTTTCTTCCCATAAATGCTTGAAGTAAAGTTACCCCATTTCTCTGGTAGTGTATTTAGTACTATGGTGGTCTTCTCCTTGTTAGACATTATTTTTCCCAGATCTTGAAGTTAATCCCTTATTTCATATATCCTCATAAAGTATGAGGCTATTCCTTATTCTTTTAATATCCTTAGCTTGCATAGTTCTTTCCTTAATGATATAACTTCCCTTGCAGTGCTTACGGAAAAACAACTATACTAGTTTGTCATATATTTCTTTTGAAGTTTTGAGTTTAGATACATATGGGATGAGGGAATACTTGATGGATTCTATGAGAATCCTTTGATCACTTACTTCCCCTTTCATAAACTTTGTAAGTTCTTGAGCATCCTCTTTCGATGTTTTGGTGGTTGAGCCTTTGACATGTTCCATGACCTCATTTTCAATGAGATTCGGATCTATCATCTTCTTCCATGCAAGAAAGTTTGAAGCCCCAACCAATTTGTTGTTTTCCTTGCAAAAAGACATTTTGACAAATTCAGATGTAAACATAAATATTCTTACTTGTGAAGATTCTTATTCCACTTGTTGTCTCCTTGAATTTGATGATGATGTATATAATAGATAACTTCTCCTTGATGAAGATAGTTCTCTTCAAGAATGATCCTTGACTCCACAAAGAGGGAAATCACTTTAGATCCTTTGATGGTGATATTATTTGTTGATGATGATAAATGATGACTTCTTAATAGCGTCTTTGATGCTTCTTGGATGATATGTTTCAATGGTAAGGACCTTGCTTCAACAAAAGGGGAATTTCCTTATAAATTTTGAAGATGATGCTAGCGTCCTTGATCTTGATCTTGCTTCTCTTGGATGAATAGTCTTCAGGATACTTTGATTTGTAGGTCTCTTCCACTTGAGTAGGGCCTTTGTGGTCATTTGAGCGTCCCAAGGCTTCTTTTGGTGTAGAATTCTTCTTTGATCTAGGGTTTTGACATTTATTTATATATCTTGACCTTGCTTTGATTTCCTTCGAGATTTGATCCTTGAGAACTCATGTGTCCCTTGATGAGATGGTATTTCCTTGATTTGTCACCTTAGCTCTGATAGCATGTTGAGAAATCTAGGGCATGGAAATGAGGTTATTTCTCTTTATGATAATTTCTTTTGAATGCTTTTTATTTCTTTAGATTAGGATCTTATCTTTACTTATATTATTATAGTGTTATTCTTCATCAAACATCTACCAAAGCATAAACAATAAAGAGACAAGAGACACAAAATATAGATGATCAACGAGGACCAAAACCTCTCAAACTTGAGAGAAAAACCTAAACAAATTATTCTTCTTATATAAACTTTAATTGACAAATTCTAATACCAAGAATGTTATGAAACCAACTCAAGAAAAGATAGAAAAGATAGATCAACGCCTTAGAATTCAGCCTCTTCGAGGGGGCAACCTCCTTTACATTACATAAATGAACAATTCTTGGATGATTCAAATGAAAAAACCTCCTTTCTATATATAGGAGTCTAAGGAGTCACAATATAACCCAGCCGACCTAACACTAATAATGTAAAGCCACAAAAATAACAATAGAGGGATTCTATGGGGCATATTAATAACAATATGGGGACAATAGGGGCACAACAATATTAATAAGGGGTACAACTACAATAGTAATGGGGCAATCACTAGTATTATAGGGACCTAACATGCCCCTCTCCTTCAAAAAATTGTTGTCCTCAACGCTTGAGTAGTT
>APFE031051647.1:3359-42401 GCA_000404065.3 Pinus taeda | reverse complement strand
TGAGTAAGAAACAATCTGTAGTGGCACTATCAACTACAGAGGCAAAATACATGGCAGCCACTCATGCAAGCAAGGAAGCAGTTTGGTTGCAGAGATTGTGTTCAAGTATGGGGTTAGTACAGGGAGCTATAAGGTAGACTGTGACAGCCAAAGTGCAATTTTTCTTGGCAAAGAACCCTGCTTATCATTCAAAGACAAAGCACATTGATGTTCAGTATCACTTTGTGAGGGATATGATAGAAGACAAAAAGGTGTTGCTGGTAAAGGTGGACACTTTGAAGAATACTGCAGATGCATTGACAAAATCTGTTAGCTCTGAGAAGTTCTCTTGGTGTAAAGAAACAACGGGTGTTTCAAGGCTGGAAAAATGACTAAGCTCTCCTGTGGCCCCCTGTGGAAAGAAAACAACAAGTGGGAGATTGTTGGGTTGTGTTAAATTCTTTCCACATAGTTAACAGGGGATTTGAGGGGTACCCGTAACCCCACTTTATGGGGTCCGGGGCAGCGCCCTGGAAAATTTTGTTTTGGACCTATGTTAGGTTGGGCGGACCCACCTATGGTTTTGTGCATGATTTTCGCACATGTTTTTTGGACGCGATGGTTTTCGGTCCATGGTTTTGGACGCGATGGTTTTCGTCCATGGTTTTGGACGCGATGGTTTTTCGGTCCATGGTATTGGATGCTTCAGCATGTATAAATATGTATTGTAACATTGAAAGGAACATAATGAAAAATCAAGCTGGTAGTCCCGGTTTTGGGATCCAGTGGGAAATCTCTGTGTATATGTGTTTTATGTGTTATGCTCTCACGTTTTTATTTTTCATGTGATTTAGAATTCGTATGCAGGTAATTTCTGTACGGGGTTAAAACCTACAAAATAAAGGCAGGAAATGAGCCAATAAGAATTCAACTTTATGATCAATGGCTGAGAATGGCTCCCACAAATCAATAAAAGTTAATGGCAGCATATGATATTCAAGAAGGGAAAATGACCCTTAGTCACTTTAAGCCCACAATGCAGCAGCCACAGTCAGCTGCTGATTATATTAGGACCAATCTGGAAGTTCTCTCCAAAGATATCCATCCAATGGACCAGATTGAATTACATAAGCAAATCGGAGAAATGGTGTACTCCACCTTGGCAGACAAGGCATTATTAGCTCACAAGTTGCAGAATTCATTACATAACACCTTTGCCCAATTAGAATTGGAAAAGGCTTCCTCATTAGCCAAGGATAATAGGATCAAATCCTTGGAAGAAAATATCATTGAGCTGGGACATGATCCCAAGGATGCCAAGGGCATAAAGGCGTTGATAAAAAAATAAGGAAGAAGACATTGCAACCCTCAAAAAGCAATTAAAGCTACCAATTACAATGCATCCACAAACCACAGAGGTAGTGCAGCAAAAGGAAGAGGAAGACTAATGGATTTGCTAATGAAAATGAATCAAAGGCTAAATGAGACAGAACAGGAATTGGAGAAGGCATTACAGGAAAAGCAGGGAGTGTCGACCTCCCAGCCACCAGAAACAACTCCAACAAGCACAACTGCTCCTCCTACAACCACAACAGTAGTACCTCCCACTGTCCCAGCAACAGGTACATCAACCACAGATACTTCAGTAGCAACAACAGCAGTACCAGATACCAGCATGAGCATGGAAGAGCTTATGAAGGCAGTAAAAGAGTTAGAACTCCAAATGTCAGAGCTTAAAGAGGCCAAAGACAAATTGGCTAAACTAGAAGTAAGTTATGATAAATCAAAAATGATTGTTGCAGAAAAGACAAGAGAGGTAAAAGCGTTGGAAAACAACGTAAGATCCTTGGAAAAGGATCTTTCTCTTCACAAACCTCTAGCAGAAATTAAAAAGATCTTGTGGTCTAATATTGGGCAATCCATCACTGATCAATGGAGATCAATACAAACAATCCATGAGAAAATTGACTTGATAGTACAAGCCCAAGTAGAGATTCAAAAGGCCAGGACATTATTGGGACACATGCCCGAGCAGGCCAACAGATTAATACACTTTTTAAATACCCACACCAGTGAAGAACTAGCATCACTACAAATCAGAGACAGGATAGGCACCATTCAAACAGTCAAGAGAGTTCTAACCATGAATAACTTCATACAAAATCTGGAGAGGAAGTGCCAGGACGTGCAAGTGGGGATAAATGCTTTTACAGAGAAGTTTACAGTTTTGCAGGAAAAGGGTCTGCCCAGTCTATTAACCAATGATCATAAACTGATGACACATAAAAACTATGCTCACAAGGTGAATACATATGTTACAGATCAAATCACAGCCTCATCAAGCACTTCAGAAGAAAGAACACTCCCATCAGGACAGAGCCTGTATGACAGTTTGGAAAATCTGTTTTACATTGAACATGAAATAACACATATTTTCACAGTCTAGCCTGATTTATTCATATAAATTGATGCTGATGAGACTTTAAGGAAATTGAAAAGACATCAGTTACCAGGAGACCAATGGTGGCAAAGAATGTTGGAAATTTTATAAACATATCTTTAATTTCTATTTATAGATTTGGAAGGTTGAAATTTGGTATCATATGCCATGAAGAAGAAAACAATAGGAAACAAGGATCAAGCTGGAGCAACAGTATATAAAGACGATCCAGGTACAGCCGAAGAAGTTGGGGCAGCAACGCTGGATATCAATAGAAGACAACTGCCAGTCGACTCACTGTACGTAAATGTCAACATATCTGACCAACTGAAGCGGCCAGCACAACAACAGTTACTTTTGCATTCATTTCTCTCTATTTCCAACATCATTTACTTCTCTTGTAAAGTATATGGATGAAGTTATTGCTTGGTATTTTCTGATTCAGATATTTTGTAAACACTTTTTGTATAAATACCTCCCCAAGTGAAGTATTCGAGGTTGGTTGGTAATATCTTCTCTGAACTGCGCTGTAACTCTGAGAATTTGTTCAATACAAAATCTGTTGGATTTCATTGTTGCTGCACTATCTGAAAGCGGAATTGATGCTCTGGACCCTACTACAGAATTCTTGTGTCATGTCATGGATCAATAAGTTTCTCCTCACCTGCACTTTACTGTTTATGAAGTTTACATGCATCATATATGTTTCATGATCTTAATAATAGAGAAAAAGAATAGCACAGAATTTGTTTGTTTACACTCTTTGTTCAATCTTTATTATTATCAATGTTTTCTTCAGGATCAGCATAAATAGGAATTCTTAACTGCTCCTATTTCCCTGGTTCTTACATATTGATTTAATGCTAAGAAATTCTTAATTGCTTCTTGGTCATAATCATTCACTTTCTTTCTATCTGCATGTTGAAGGATTCTTAACTGCACTCTAACCACAGACTCCATCCCATCTAATTCAGCTTATCAATTGTTCCATGACTGATTACCCTACTTTATAGTATCACCCTCTATCAAAGAAACCACATCCTACGGTTCATCCTCATAGACCTCATTAACCCAATGGACTGAACTTCTCAGACTTACAACCTTGTTCTATAGAACACCACCATCCAAAACTCAAAACAAAACCCTTGTACTTCATAACTAGCCTAATATAATCTAAAAACAAAGCTAAATTACAAAGAAAGAGCCCTCTCTAGATGCAGATTGGCTAGAATCTGTGTCTAAAAGATTGGTCTGTGGTTACCTCGGTCGTATTCCCTCCTTAGAATTTTCCTAGGGAACAACCTGAGTGATAACAAATATTATTGAATTTTTTTAAACATATTTCATTAGGATATAATTTTAAACTAACGTGTTTTGACATTCGACCTTTTTTGCAAAGTTCTAAACCTTTTTATTTATTATAATTTACAAATTTTCACCATTTAAGCACTTTTTAAAATTGGTTGTTTTTTTCCAAAATTTAAATATTTATATTAACTCTAATTTTTTTTACTATTTAAACATTTTTTAAATTTAAATTATAAAATTAATTTCAAAATTTCAATCTATATTACTACATTATAATTTGAAAAATACACGAAGCACTTGAAAATTCACATCATATTTAAAACATTTTATTACGATAATAATCAATATATATTATATAATATATATATATATATATTATATATATATATATATATATATATTTTAAAGATTATGAGTTTAAATTTTATACTAACATTATTTTAAATTAAATTTATTTTACAATTTTCGAACGAGCTTTCTCTTTGGGTGGTTTAGGGTTTGAAAATTTTGTAGATAGGGTTTTCTTCAAGTTATTTCTGGTCCCAAATTCCTTCATGCGTCGGCTAGAGGAAGCAATCTCCCATTCTCCTTAAGTAATGTAGCCTTTCGTGATGACAAGCTAAGAGGTAATGCAAATGGATATCAGGTAAACAATCTTTTAGCAATCACTCTGCAAACATCAGTGCCCCCCCCCCTTACAATTTCACAGTTCCAGTAACAAGTGCAACATGGAAAGCTAGGAGATCAGGCCTTTGTTTGCCAAAATTAACCAAAGACCCTAAACTTGAGATAAAATATTCTTGAATAGAGCATTGTAGCCAATTCATACAAGACCATGTTATGATTGGGGAATTTTTTGCTTTTTGGACCATGGAATGTGCTCTCATCAATTGGATTAAAAAAAATGTAAGCCTATAGGAAAAATAGTTCTAGAATTGGGGGCCAATGGCTTCTTCACTATGATCTTTTCTAATCTAGAGGATCGGATGTGGTTATTTGAATGTGGTCCATATTTCTTCAATTCTGTAGGAATTTACTTCTGTTTCTGAACTAAACTCTTTTTCCGAGATAAATAAATATTTATGGTAATGCCGACTTGGATTAGACTATACTCTCTACCAATGGAATTCTGTGAGGAAGAAACCCTAGAGGGTATAGGCAACACCCTTAGTCACTTTTTCAAACCTTAAAAAGTAACAAAATGAGGCAAATATAATTCTTATGCATGGATCTAATTCTACATGGACATTACTTAGCTTCTCCCAACATCCATTAATCTCTATTTAGGGACGAGCTCTAGCAACATTTGTTAGACTATGAACACATCCCATTCCACTGTTAGAATTGCCACGAATATGGTCATCTCTTCAAAGAATTCCCTCTTCATTTTGCAATAAGGAAAAAAAACTAATGACCCACCCACAAATCCAGAAGGCTTCACTCCAATCAATTCCAATCACAATCATACAAAGGCTTTAACTACTTCTGAAATTGATCCAGGACTCCAAACCGAAAATAGCTTTGAAGCCCTTGCTGACACATCCTTTGATGCATCTCTAGTGACATGATCGCCTTCTTAACCAAATTCAGCTGTGGTGAGTATTAGATAACACTAAGAGGACTTAGTAGTGCTTATGAGCTCCTTCATCCCTTCTTTTCCCCACCATTCAACATTGTCTACCAACCTTGAGATCTCGATGACAAAGGTTCTCTCTCAAGATATTCTAGATGGAGGTGAGGATATGAAATTGGATTGATCTGCAAGCAATGGTAGTTGAATGGAATAACAAGGATCCTAAGGTCATTCCTGAACATCAGGTCTAAATGTTAGAGACAACACTTGAAGCTAAGACCAAGCTACACTCAAAAAGGGCACACTCCAACCATTCTTGCAACAATCATGGGTGAATCTTAAAAACCCCAAAGAATAAGATAAACCATTCAAAGAAGATAAGTGCCAAGGAAGGTGTAGCAACAAGAAAATGTTGAAAGAATTAGGGGAATTCTTGGTCAATTTAGACACAATTACTCTAATGACAGAGGCCTTTGCCTCAACTCCCCTTCTACACGATGAAAATCATCTCATGGAACATAATAGGTCTAAATTTCTTAGGTAAGAAAAGGATTTTGAAGGCACATCTTTTCCAAGATTAACATGATATAATGATGATCCAAGAAACAAAATGCTCTCAATAAAGAGCCTCATCTATTATCTTCAAATGGTTGAAAAGAGTCGAAATCTTGGCCACTGATGTAAATGGACAAGAAGGAGGTCTAGCTACATGTTGGCATCCTGAGTTGGTTTTTCTCATTGATTGTTGGGAAAACAAAAGAGCTTTAACATATAATTTGAGAATTTTAGGCATAGATCAACAGGGATATATATCCAATGCATATGGACAACACATTACTAGTGATATATCAAACATCCTTTATGCTCTAAAGAGAATAGGGTAGATGTTGAAAGATCTCCCATGGATAATTAGTAGAGACATTATTCTAATAAAATCCCTCTTTAAGAAAAAGGGAAGTATTCAGAGAATCGATGAGGAGGCAGAACACTTCAAAGAGTCCATGAATGTTATGAAACTAGTTGATCTAGAAATCATGAATGACACTTTCACCTAGAACAACCAATGTAAAAGAAAGCACCAGATTTCCTCTAGAATATATCACTTCCTTATTTATGAAAATATTATGGAAAATGAACTCTCTTTAGAAGAATTTGTCCTTCCCTACATAGGCTCTAATCACTAACCCATATATCTAAGTATTGATATAAAAAACTAGGCCTATGAATTTACCATTTTGTTTTGGGAGTTGTTTCTCTCAAATCAATCCTTCTTGTACAAAGCCAAAAGATGGTGGACATAAGCACCTTTAGATCCAAGCTCTCCAATGAAGTCCTTTCAACAAAAACTCAAATATCTCTTATGTTGCAACAAAATATGGAATACAAATGAATTTGAGAACCTATTTTAAGCTCAAGGAGATATTGAAGAACACATGCAAGAAATAAAACAAAAAATCATCATGGACTATAGATTAGAAACCTTGCAACAAAGGAAGCAACCTTCATCACTTTTCTATAAGATCAGATAAAATAGGAGGAGCTTAGATAATACCCCTACCTAGTTATGATGATCTAAATGTATTTACAAATATATTTACGTTGGTGAGCCAGATGTAAGAGACTATTAGGCTGGTGACCTGAGGTTATTTTAGGGGAATACTTGCCATGTATACATGTATACTTGTTTTGGGGCTAGTGTGCCTAGGTAGATATGCTTTTAATGGATATGAGGCCTATTACCCACCACTTTGTGGGTGGTATCATAAGAGAATTTGTTTCTCCTAGATGGTCCTCAGCTGACAACCAACAGCCCCTTGCAGCTACTAGATAGCTCGATGTGCCACTATCCCCACCACCTAAGCCATCCATGTGGTCCTTCACCCATCTGTTATAATTGTATGTTTGAAGGTGGGCCTCCCAACCCCAAAGTTATGACTTTTCATTGGTATAGATGAGTAATGTTTTTTACTTATCATGGACACTTTTGGGCATGGATTGGTGGGGGGATTCAGCAGAAAGAGTGGGCTAGGTCTATATTCTTGTCTCCTCTACCTCATTTGGTGGTTAGCTTATATCCTAGTCCCATGGTATCTCCTTTACTGGCCATTAGATTTAGGGATGGCACTACATGGGAAATCTTGATTTTGGTTGCGTGATCCCACTTCTCGACACCATATACATCACACCCTTTTTCTCATTACAACCCCATTCATCATATTTCCCATCTGGGTCCACATGTGTCCACTGGGTCCATAAGGAGTTAGCCTCCCCCTCCCCTTGTCCATGCCTTGTTTCAGGCCTGGAACAATGCCCTAGAGGTTGATGAAGCTAGAAGCAAAAGAAAAAACATATTTGGCCACTTTCAACAGGAAATTGTACCATAAAATGCAAAAGATGGTTGGGACATACACATTTCTCACTTGAGAAAAATCCAAACATAAGCTCTGCCCCTTATTTGTGGCCATCACCCTGGTTCCTATGGGCCCTAGATGAGGCCCCTATAGATTAAGGAACCCATGCATGTCTCAAAACCTAGTGGATGATGAACTGCCCCACTTTAAAAGGGGTATCTATTGCTATATATTACACATCATGCTCTCATTCCATTGACCCTCGAGCAGTTATGAAGAAAAATAAATCAAAGTAAAAAGGAATATGAAGAAGGGTGAAAAGACAAAGGCTTGGGGTAACTTGTACCACAATTTATCCCTCCTACACTCAAATACCCGTGTGCGCTTCCCTTATTATAGCTACCCTTGTACCATGGCATGTGCCTTGGAGCCTTTCCCTTGATCCCCACTCCATTCCCTCATTATATCACGTGCCAACTACCACTTGAAGGATGTACCATGGATATTTCACCCCCTTTAAAGGATAAAACCACCAAATAGGGTCCTTGGTTAACCCCCTTATCGTCCTTGGAGACACCTCTACATGCCAAAGCCCACTATGGAAGGGTATGCCATTATGAAGTGTCCACTTGTGTTTCATGGTTTGTAAACTCTTTTGCTTGATTAATCTAATGATTTGTTGTATTGGAAGGCAAGGGGATGCATTGAATCTAATAGAGGATTGGAGACGAGTCTCCATTTGAGGTTTAGTATCCCTATACGGTGTCCAAGCCCTCTAGAGGGCCACACTGGCACTTATAGGGTGAGCGTAGAGAGCCATGGGCCTCCACAATAGCCAAGAACACTTCATGGATCCCCAACACCATTAATTGATTGGTCATGTTCCACCTTTTGGATGAGGATGATGCACCTGGATCACCATGCCCAGTTGGCTTCACACTTGTACCATACACTTGGCATACGTTCCAGGGTCTAGATGAGGACGTGTCTCATCGCGAGAGACAAAGGGAGGGATTATGTCATCATCCTAGCCCTTGCAAATGGTTTGTAGGCATTATAGATCCACTTGGATACCCATGAGGATGTCATTGTGACCCTACACCCACTTGGGGATACCGCATGTGACTTGCTTGGATATCAATGGACCACCTCCTCATTCACTATGTTTGGAGCTTATTCTCACACATTGACACACTTTGGACTCCATTAGGCCTTCTTAATGGCCCAATGACTCATCATGTTTACTATTTTTCCCTTCTTGAGAGGCTTATTTTTCTATTTTGAGCTATCTTGGTGGGCTTGTCACCAAGGAATGTTATTGTTGCACATTATTTTATTATTTGGGGCTCAATTAGACCAATTAGGCTATTCGAACCCCCTCATGGATTGTATAAATTGATGAAAGGCTCATTCATTCCTCTCATCATAACTTGGATTGGGTTAGTAGCTTTTGGAGAATTTCACATTTCCTTTTGGAGGATGAGTTTGGTTTCATGGATGAATTTTTATGTTTGGATACTATTCTCTTGATCTTGGAGCTTCAAAATTGTCTTGATTTGATGATTGGATATACTCATTTTACATGTAAGTTCTCTTTTTCATGTTTATCTTGTCACATGATTAATGTATGGGATTTTCGCTCTCTAGGTATGAAATCGCCTTTAATTTATGTGAAATTATGGAATTTCTTTTATCTCTTGAAGTGTTGGATATGTTACATGTGTCATGTATAATGGGTGAATGTTCCTAGAGGTTCTATTTTGTTGAATACACCTTGATAAGTCATCAATTCATGCACATTGAAGTATAAATTCCTTGGTAGATACTTGCATGCCTTAATTTTCCATGCAAAGTTTCCTAACCACTATATCATTCACTATGTTTGAAGCTTATATTTCTTAACCACTATATCATTCACTATGTTTAGAGATTATTCTCACACATTGGCACACTTTGGACTCCATTAGGCCTTCTCAATGGCCCAACGACTAATCATGTTTACTATATTTTCGTCGTTAGAGGCTTATTGTTCTATTTTGAGCTATCTTGGTGGGCTTGTCACCAATGAAACTTATTGTTGCACTTTATTTCATTATTTGGGGCTCAATTAGACCAATTGGGTTATTCAAACTCCCTTATGGATCGTATAAATTGGTGAGAGGCTCATTCATTCCTCTCATCATCACTTGGATTGGGTTAGTAGCTCTTGGAGAATTTCACATTTCTTTTTGGAGGACAAGTTTGGTTTCATGGATGAATTTTGATGTTTGGATATTATTCTCTTGATCTTGGAGCTTCAAAATTGTCTTTATTTGATGATTGGATATATTGATTTTACATTTAAGTGCTATTTTTCATGTTTATCTTTATTTTTCTCTTGTCACATGATTAATTTATGGTATTTTTTCCCTTTAGGTCTAAAATTGCCTTTAATTTATCTAAAATTGTGGAATTTTTTTTATCTATTGAAGCATTTAATATGTTACATGTGTCATGTATAATGGGTGAATGTTCCCAGAGGTTCAATTTCATTGAATACATCTTGATAAGTCATCAATTCATGCACATTGAAGTATAAATTCCTTGAGCCGATATAACCATTGGTGGTCATCTAGAAGAATATTTTTCTCACCTTTTTCTCCTCCTTCTAGGCCTAACCCCTAGTAGGTGATCTAAGGCATCAATAGAATTCCTTTGTAGCAGTCTAAACACCTCAATTTTTGGTCCATTACTGCACTGGGGTTTTCTTTAGAGGTCCTCCAAGTTTGAGGCAAATTTGATGGTGGAATCCTAAGATATAACAAGCCCTTCTCATAAGACCAATTCATGCCCTATGTTGATTTGGGTTAGTGTCCTCACTTGGATCATTGCATTCAAATATCAAAATAAAACTTGTCCTTTGATCCTATTCTACCCCTTAAATAGGTCAAGCCCCTCCTTGGTTGAACAACTCCATACCCTTGAGCCAGTTTGGGTCCACATAGAATCCATTTCATCACAAGGATCCTTAAGCCTAGGAAGCCCTTTGTCAAGGCATATCCTCTAACCCTAGAGAGAGCTAATCACCTTGCTTTCAAAGCAAGCAAGCCAATTAGTTGAGGCTCTATTGTGAATAGGATTTAGAAATCAACTCATATCTTATCAGTAAGCCATCCACTCTTGTGATTCCTCTCATACCGAGACTCCTCCCATTGGTGAAAGTAGATCCCTCTCTACTTTCCTTTCAATAAACTTATTTATGAAGATCTTGAAAATATACAGGAGAGTGCGGACCAATATGTTGATCATTATGAATATTTGATAAAGCAAAAGGATAGGGATTTCATGTCTCAATATTGCAAGTGGAAGAGGGATGAGTTATACAATGTGCAATGTGCCCATGAGTGGCATCATGATTGTCTCTTTCAACTTGCTTACCATACTTGTATAGTTGATATCCTGATTGCTCTTGTCAATGAAAAACATTACAATCAATCACAAAGCCCTACAAAATGTAAATAGTTGGATGATTAGGGTGACTTCGAAGAAAATTCAAGTGTGGAGGACCATCATGAAAGTGAGGAATATATGGAAGAATGGAATCAATCTAAAGAAGATCATGATGGCTACAATCTCACAAGGGACCTTCAGGATGCAAATTTAAGGATTGAGAATGTGCATGGCATGAGTGAAAACCTTATTGAATTTCATAAGGATGAATAAGATAAGGTGGGGGATTTCATTCAAGAAAGGATGTTTGTGACATATAAGTGTTGTAGCTCCTCGTGAAGATGACATTTCTGATGATTTCTTATGCATTAATAAGGGAAAATGGGATGTGGGTAACCATACTTTTGATAATGACCCTATTTATGATACTAACAAAGAAAATGAGGTTGAAATGGACTCTCCTTTTCTCCAGGACATTACACATAATGGTATGCCTACTTGCACCATTGAAAATGAGGACCGTTGTTTTCCCATGCATGAAGAAGGTTTATTGGAAATAGCGTGCCCCATTTATGACACCGATGATGACACTGGAAAAGGCCTTATTTTCCCATGCCTTCTCCAGGATCCTAATAAGATAGCTACATTATCCATGAGCCCTTACCTTGCCCATTCTCACATTATCACCATCATTGATGTCCCCTTTTTCCCTCCTAGGTATGATGTTGAGGAAGAACCATCCACTAGATGCATCCCTCCCCACTATACCCTTAGGGTTCTTAATACAATCACTCCATTGAGCAACCGATCTGTTGTTACCTTCCGTGTTTCGAGTCACCTTTTCCTTCCCATCATGACTTTGTGGCATCCATGAGGCATAGCATTATGAAGAGGGGTTGTGATAGGGAGTTCTTTAGTTTGATCGTTCATTCTTCCACCTTGTACCTAGAAGAGAATCTCCATACTTTTGGATGGACTTATTTTCCTTCTTCTAGGACTTCTTATTACATGGAATGGATATCATATTTTCCCGCCTCCCACCCACATCATCCTCCATGTGATCATGTCCACATTCTCTTTGGTATTTGCTACATGAGTAATCATATAATAAAGCATGTTTATACTGATCTAATGATATGTTGGTTACATTGGATTTATGATTACACTTAGCATTAAATTTGTTTCGTATGCATGTTAGGGTAGGATGCATTACATATTGATTTTTCACATTAGAAATAACATCATATGATATTCTCATGCTAGATTGGTTGCATTTATAGTAAATTTTATCTATTTTTAATGGCCTAATATAAGCATGTGCGATCATGAGATGACGGGAAAGCATGCTACCCCATGTACTCGATTTGTGACATGTGCAAGTGACAGGTCTGTTGTCCCAAGAGATTGTTGGTGCTCTCATGACCTCCTCATTCGAGTACATCTATACACTCTTCTGAAAGATCATGTCCCAGTTGGAGCTAGATGTTACCCACCATTTTGTGGGTGGTATCATAGGATATTTCTTTTTCTTTTAAATTGTCCTTAACTGGTAGTCGGTAGCCAGTAGCCCCTTGCAACCACTATATATCTTGATTTACCACTATCCCTGCTACCTGAGCCATCAATGTGGTCCCTCGCCCATCTGTTATGATCGTATGTTTGAAGGTGGGCATCTCGACCCCGAAGGTATGCCTTTTCATTGGTATAGTTGAGTAATTTTATTTACTTCTCATGGACACTTTTGGGCATGGATTGTTGGGGGGATTCATCAGAAAGAGTGGGATAGGTCTATACTCTTGTCTCTTTTACCCGATTTGGTGGTTAGCCTATATCCTCGTCCCATGTGATCTCCTTTATTGTCCATTAGCTTCAGGGATGGAACTACATGGGAAATCTCAATTTTGGTTGTGTGATCTTGCTTCTCGAAACCATATACATCACTCCCCTTTGCTCATTACAACCCCATTCATCGTATTTCCCATCCGAGTCCACATGTGTCCACTAGGTCCACAAGGAGTTAGCCTCCCCCTCCCCTTGTCCACACCTTGTGTTGGGCCTGGGATGATGCACCATAGGTTGATGCAGCTAAAAATAAAGAAAAATCATATTTGGCCACTCTCATCAAGAAGTTGTACCATAAAATGCAAAATATGGTTGGGACATACTCATTTATCACATGGGAAAAATCCAAGCATAAGCTCTACCCCTTATCTGTAGTCATCACCCTGGTTCCTATGGGCCCTAGTTGAGCCCCCTCCGGATTAAGGAACCCATCTTTGTCCCAAACCTTGGTGGGCGATGAACTACCCCACTTTAAAGGGGGTATCTATTGTTATATACTACACATCATGCTCTCATTTCCTAGAGCCCCGAGCAGTTATAATGAAAAATAAATCAAAGACAAAAGGAATATTAATATGGGTGAAAAAACAAAGGCATCAAGTAACTTATGTACCATGATTTCTCCCTACTACACTAAAATACCCAATCGTGGGATTCCCCTATTATAGCTACCCTTGTACCATGGCATGTGCCTTGGAGACTTTCCCTTGATCCCCACTCCATTCCATCATTATATCACGTGCCAAATACCACTTGATGGATGTACCATGGACATTTCATCCCCTTTAAAGGATAAAACCACCAAATAGGGTCCTTGGTTAACCCCCTTATCGAGCTTGGAGACACCTCTACATGCCAAAGCCCACTATGGAAGGGTATGCCATTATGAAGTGTCCACTTGTGTTTCATGGTTTGTAAACTCTTTTACTTGATTAATCTAATGATTTTTTGTATTGGAAAGCAAGGGGATGCATTGGATCTAATGGAGGATTGGAGATGAGTCTCCATTTGAGGTTTGGTCTCCCTATACGGTGTCTAAGCCCTCTAGAGGGCCACAGTGGCACTTATAGGGTGAGCGTAGAGAGCCATGGGCCTCCACAATAGCCAAGAACACTTCATGGATCCCCAACACCATTAATTGATTGCTCATGTTCCACCTTTTGGATGAGGATGATGCACCTGATCACCATGCCCAGTTGGCTTCACACTTGCACCATACACTTGGCAGATGTTCCGGGGTCTAGATGAGGATGTGTCTCACTGCGAGAGACAAAGGGAGGGATTATGTCATCATCCTAGCCCTTGTAAATGGTTTGTAGGCATTATAGATCCACTTGGATACCCATGAGGATGTCATTGTGACCCCACACCCACTTGGGGACATCACATGTGACTTGCTTGGATATTAATGGGCCACCCCCTCATTCTTAGTAAGGTACTTTGGCACCCAGATAACAATAGATATCCTAAAGTTGCGGAATGAGACCATTCTTGGTTACTATAAGGTTTCCAATGCCAAGGGACTTGGTTTGCACCACTTGGGTGCAGGTCAAGGGAACATGAGATTGTGGTTAGAGACTGAGGTTGTTGGGCTTGGTTCCTTGGCTAGTGTTTGTTATCTGTGCTTGGTTTACAAATTGTTTCCTGTGGAGTTGCAGTTATATCTCGAGGGTGACTCATGTTTGAGATATGTGAACCACTTGGTTTACAACTCAGTGGAACATGGAGATCCCATAGCCAATTGACTTTCGATTACATATAAGTGATTATTTTGTAGTTCATTGTATTATGTGCCATTTTGCATATTGAATTTATGTTGAAACCCTAGTTTTTCAATTCTAGGCATATATGTTGTTAATTATCTTTGTAAATCCATTGTGCATATATCATTTCATCATTTATGTGTAAACACTACATTAATGGTATTTAACATTGCATTCATGATAACTTTAAATTGCCAAGTATAGAATTAGCCATGGAAGGGTTTGAGTTTCTCGCTTCCACAATAAATTTATACATATTTAAGCAGTGTGGGTATGGTAGCATTTCTTGATTGAGGTCCAGGGACATTACAAGGTGGTATCATAGCTTGGTTTACAACATTGGACTTGATTGGGCCAAATTTGGGGGAGGATGAGAAATTGTAGGTTGTCAACCAACTATTTTATAAAAGTCACAGTGGTAAGAATGGGAAAAAAAGAAGTAAATAAATAAAATCATCTTGAGAGGGGGTAGAGGTGCCAAAAGAGGCTCTGAAAATATTAAATCAATGCAATAGAAGGGTAAATTCAAGTAAAAATGATCAATTCTAGCCTTTGAGGGTTGGAATTATGCAAAAGACACAATCTTTGTATTTTGGGAAAATAATTATTTTATAAATATATGTGTGTGTATGTGTATGTGTTATATATATATTATGAGGTAGGGCTCTAGGGTGGAACCCATTCTTGCCCCATTGAGCATGATTCCAAAGGGGTTATGGTTCTAAAAGAATCCATGGTATGGTGGAAAGGTTTTGGGTGAAACCCATCGTGGATTCGAGCCATGGTCAAAATTTTAGGGTTACTGTGTGATGTGGAGGCCGGCCATACATTGAAAAAGTGGAACTATGACAAGAGGAGGTTGGAACCCTAATAACGAACCATGCCCCCTCCCGTGACATAAACAACGAGGAAGGGGGTGGGGTTTGTGTTTCAAAATAAATCATTGGATAAGCGAGGGAACAAATTACCTTTAGATGAGATGCATGGAACCAAGAGGTGGAACCCTGATAATGAGCCCCCCCTACCCTATGAAATAAACAAGGGGAGGGGAGGGATTTTGCCATTCAAATCAGGTCCTTAAATGTCACATACCACCACCATCATTGGATGGAGAGGACCTACATATATAATATATTATTATTCTTATTATTGTTGTTATTGTTGTTGTTGTATTACTAGTGAGAGTGTGTGGAGGGCTCGAGGGTCGTTCCACTAATTTTCCACGAGGAAAATGGAAAAAGGTAGTGTGTTTGGGTGGTTGTGGGTTAGGTACGAACGTTGCATAGTAGTTTGGGGGCCCAAACATTACAAATTAGTTTTGGGGGAGGGAGAAATAATTTAGAGAATTGGAGTTTGTATGAATACATCATAAAGCACTTGGAGGTGGGGGATACGCTAAATAAGGATTTCGAGAGTTCGACATTCAAGTGAAGTTTAACATTTTTTATGTGGCGAAACTGGGCCTTATGAAGTGATAGGTAAGCTCGAGTATGGCTAGGATAAAAAAAGCGATAGTTTGAAGTCCAAATGGGTCAGGCCAAAACATAAGTTGTTCAAGGATTTGTATGTGGGATAGGGGCTGGCCAAGTGGAATATATAATAATAAACTTTTTATGTGATCAGAGAGGTAACTTGCATGCATGCCAAGTGGAAAAAGAAGTAGGTAGTCAGTTCGTCTCCAATGAAAACTAAAGGAAAACTAAGATAGTATAACAATTATTTGAAGGAAGTCATATGTAGATATAGGTAGTTAACAAAAAAAATGGAATTGAGTCCAAGAACAAAACAATTATAGGACTATTACAGGCATCCCAAAAAATTGAATTTGAAGTCATAGAAACAAATTGGAAAAACATATTAAACTTCACAGGGCAATAACTTTCAACCTGCAATTCAAAATTGAGCAAGTGAGTAGTTAAATGAAATCTATTTATGAGTATAATACTAAACTTAACCTTTAAATTTTATTTGAGGAAAAAATCTACTAAAATTCTAGGAGAACGCTATAAGAGTTTTAGAGGCGAAAAATGGCTTAACATGCTACAAATTTCTATAGGGCATAAATTTTAGACCATAAATAATAATTATGAAAATAGATATTCAATAGAAATTTATTGATGAGGAGAACATATTTACAATTCAATAATTATGAGATTGGGTGAAAATTTGGTTAGAAATATACAGGAAAAGTATGGGTGGTAAACATGTGAAAATTCCATAATGGAAACTAGAAGTGTCGAAGAGACCCTGGGACCTCATGGTGTAAAGGAAGAGGTCAAGGATGTAATATTAGCATTGGAAATGTTGAGACAAAGTCCAATGGCCATGACGTGGACATGCTATAGGAAAATAACTATAAGAGACCATGAGAAGCCTCAAATTGGAAGTGCCCAACTATAAGTTGATAATGCAATGTGGTGAAAGATAAACAACAAATTAACAACCAAATAATGACAAGTATGAATAAAATTAAGAGTGAATTGGACTAGCAAACTAAGTCTAGGAAAGCATATGAATATAATGCTAGAGTTGGGGAAAAGGGTGTTGAAATATCAAGGCATTCCAAGAGTGTTACTCAACAGTATTATCATTCAGTAAGGAGGATGAGAAAGAGGGCTTACATTACCTTAGAATCCGACAACAACCCAAGTGTATCACCAGTTAGAAAGAAAGAAAGAAGAGAAAATAGGGAAAATTTGCAAGGGGATCTTAGAAAAATTAAACCTCCCACATTTAATGGAGAGCATAAAAAAGGAGAAGGCTTGGTTGCTGGAGATGAGGAAATACCTTAAGTTGTATAACTATTCCTGAAACCTAGAAGCTAGAATTTCCATTTATCTTTTGAAGGGAAAGGCAAATTTATGGTGGGAGCAGCTTGAAGCAATGAAGCACTTGGATGAAAAGATTATTACATGGAATAAATTTAAGGAATATTTCCAAAATAATATCTGTCAAAATGATGCTATGAGCGGAAAATGCAAGAGTTCTTAGAACTCTAATTGGGAAACACAACCATGGAGGAATATCGTAAAAAAAATATTGATCTTTTGAGGTATGTTAGCTTCATTAAAGATGAAACAATTAAAATACATAGATATATGAATGGGTTACCATCTTTTTATGGAGACAAGGTTATTTGATGAGCCCAAAACCCTAGAGGCAACCATGAGGAAGGAATAACAATTGCATGAGTAGAGTCAGAAAAAATAGTTATGTAGAGGAATTTGGGTAGCGAGAAGAGGAATTTCAGGGTGCGAGGGAAGAAAGGGTTTAAACCCTCACCTTTTAAGAATAATTCCCAAGTGAACTAGTGGATAATATTAGCCCTTATTAAGAGATATGGGAATGATATCTTAAACAAGAAACTTTAGTTTCCACCCATTGAAATGTTGGGATTGTAAAGGAGACCATAGATAAAAATATTTTCCTAATAAAGCTCGAAAGTTGAGCGTTGTGAATAAAATATCATAAAAAGATACAATGGATGATATGGGAAAGGGCATGTCCATAATTTATGCAACTCTAGATAATAGGAAAGTTTAGCACTAGGCACATATGATGGAAGTTGAAGGTAATCTTAACAACCAACCTATTGATATTTTAATTGACTCAAGAGCTAGCAATAGTTACATTGACCTGATTTGATTGAGAAATTTAATTTAAAAAAACTAAGAATTGCAAAGCATGGTTAGTACAACTAGCCACAAGTGCAACAAGGAAAATTATAGAGCTAGTTAAGGAATGCCCAATTGATATGAATGGATTGAGTACAAAGGTTGATTTGAATATAATTTCATCAGGGATCATACGATTGTCTAATCAACATGGATTGACTTGAGAAGAACCATGCGATTTTGGATTTCTACAACAAGTCCTTTAATTGTAGCGATGATAAGGGTCGATAGAGGTAGGTTCAAGGACTCCCTAGGAAGATATCCACAAGGGAGATACCAACTATGTAGTTAAGGAATAATTATAGAAAAGGATGCCGGATTTTGGTACCTCATCTGGAGGAACCCAATAGGGATCAAAAAAATAATTTAGAAAATTAACTAGTATTGAGGGAATTTACTGATGTATTTGTTAATATTTTTGGATTACCTCCTAGGAGGGATACATATTTCTTTGTTGATCTGGTACTAGGAGTTGTACCAATATCTAAAGTACCTTACAAATTGAGTACTCCAAAACTCATAGAAATGCAAATGTAGTTGGAGGAATTATTATTGAGTGTCAATATTGATTATCTTCTCGATTCATAAGTGTTGTTTCAACTACATTTGGATCCCAGTCCCTGAATATGGAAGGTGTGGGGGCTTCCCCCTCCCCCACCCCACCCCACCTACTACTGCTAGGGTGGGGCGAAAAAAATCTTTTTATCCCCCCTTGGTGGGGGTTCAAGGGTAGTACCCTTGAAAGATAAATTTAGAGAAAAAATTTCCGTGTAAACTATTGTAATTTCATAGTCAATCTAGGCCATTCATTAGGTGGAATATCTTATAGAAGAAGTTACGTTAATTTAGGGTTTTTTGTCCTAGAAGGAAACCCTCAATTTATATGAGGGAATTGTATTGTGGCCATGTATTATTCTACATGAGAAAAAGAGAGGAGACTATGTGAGAACGAAGAGGAAGCTAAAACTGATTTGTGTAGGTTGTATCCGTTTAGTTTGTTAGATAATATAAAAGGAAGGAGTGGTTGTTTCTCTATGGACATAAGCCAAATTGGGTTAAGCACGTATATCAGGGTCTCTCTTGTTTTATGCTTTTCTATTATTGTGTTTCCACAATATTTTATATGTTCCATTGCTGTGTTATTTAATTTCTAACAATTAATAAAGAAGGGGTACATACATCCCAGTGTATCACCATGGGGTGCTCTGATTCTTTTTGTTAAAAATAAAGATGGTATATTGCAGTTGTGTGTTGATTTCTAGAAATTGAACAAAGTTACTATTAAGAATAAATATCCATTTTTGAGAATAGATGATCTATTTGATCAACTTTGGGGAGCTAAAATATTTTCTAAAATTGACTTGAGATTTGGATATTAAACCAACCACAAGTTAAAGAGGAGGACATCAACGAAACAACACTTTGAACTCATTATGGATAATACGAGTTTGTAGTGGTGCCTTTTGGATTATCCAATGCACCAAGATCTTTTATGTGTTTGATGAATGGTGTTTTTAGAGAATATTTGGACAAGTTTGTTATTGTTTTTTTGGATGATATTTTGATATATTCTAAATTTGAAGAGAAGCATGAACATTATATAAGTTTGGTTCTACAGGTATTGAGGGAGCATCCGTTTTATGTTAAACTCAACAAACGCTCATTTACCAGGGGAAGATACATTACTTAGGTCACATTATCTCAAAAGATGGAATGATATGGACCCAGAGAAAATCAAGACCATCAAATGATGGCCAACACCTAAGAATGTGACATTAGTGAGGAGTTTCATGGGCCTATTTGGTTATTACATGAGATTTATTGGGGGATTTTCTAGGGTAACACATCCTATTACTTCATTGCAAATATTCAAATGATCATCTTAATGTGAGAAATCATTTCAACATTTAAAGGATTTATTGACTAGAGTTGGGGTACTAAAAAATGCACATCCAAATGAGAATTTCCTAGTATGCACTGATGCATGCAAGGAAGGATTTTGAGGTGTGTTCATGCATAATAGTCAAGTAATCTTCTATGATTCCATAAACTTACAAGAGCATGCGAGGAATTTTGTTGCGCATGATTTAGAGCTAACAACTATAATTCATACACTCAAAATGTGGTAATACTACCTCATGGGTAGAAGGTTTAGTTGCAAACTGATCATTATGGGCTACGACATTTATTTGAACAACCAAATTAAAATGCTTGATAAATTAGATGGCTAGAATTACTGGATGAGTATGAATTTGAAATCAAGTATATCAAGGGAAAATAAAATAAGGTAAGTGATGCACTCAATTGTAGAATGCACACCATGCATGCTACAACAATAAGTACTTGCAGGGCCGATTTAATGAGTAGAATTATAGAATCTAGAGATTCAAACCAACAATATGTGGAAATTAAAAATAATCTATAATATGGGAATATATAACTGAGGTACTAGGATTATGGGATAGGAGAAGATGGGAATATTCTCTATAAAGGCCAAGTTATGTGCCTGATGTATTGGTAGTCAAAGAATTAATTTTAAAGGAAGTACATAGGGTACCATATCTTGGTCAACCAAGTTACCGGAAAACTCTTACAACAATTTAAAAGTAGCAATTTGGCCAAGTCTAAAAAGATAAGTGGCTAATTATATGGCTTTATGCTTGGAATATCAAAGGGTTAAGGTTGAGCACAAACACACAAATGACTTGCTACATCCTATCCCAATTCCTAAGTGGAAATGGGATGTGGTTTTGATTGACTTTATTACCATTTTTTTCAGAACAACAAAAGGGCATGACTCTATAATGGTAGTGGTGGATAAACTCACCAAAGCTACCCATTTTATTTTGGTGAAGTCAATGGATAAGGAAACTAATACAGTTGAAATTCACATGTGGGTGTTGAATTTTGTAGTTATGGTCGATCTTCATAATTTATATTTTAGCCCTTGTAATGTATAAATAGTTTGTAAGACATGTTCCTCATGTCATTTTGATTATTATCCCTTGAAAGAATTTATATAAGACATGTTCTTCATGTCGTATATAAAAGAGAAAATTTCAAAATTTGAATTTTGAATTTTGGCTCCAAACAAGTCAATTCAGCTCTAGTGAGTAGACACACCCATTCACAAATACAAAACACTATATAAAGGCATTCAAACTCCTCCACAAAGGAACCATTTGACCTCTCACAAGAAATATAGGTTTTGTGGGCATCCAAGCGAAAGAAAAGAAGAAAAAGAAGGATGAAAAGAAGGAAAAAAATATTATCTCTCTCTATAAATCAAATTTCTCTCTCTCTAGATCTTTCACATGTTATTTTTTGGGTAGGAGCTTCTAGACAAGTTGAAATTCTGGGAAATTTTTGGGCAGGCCAAAATTCTGGGCAGTGTCTAGGCAACATATTCTGGGTAGGCCAAAATTCTAGGTATATCTAAGAGGGACAAATTTTGAAGGGTAAACATTTGAATTGACTTGACTTGACTTGACTTGACTTGACTAGAGGGATACTTGACCAGGTTTGACGATTGCTTTTTGTATGTCTTAGTTGACTAGTTGCATTAGATGTATCTCTTATTGAGCTAAAGAATTTATCTAAGAAAAAGGTTGTTGGGTTTTCCAAGGGTAAATCTTGTGTTCTCTTTGTGTATTGCGATCTCTACTATCCTTATGGTTTTATGGTTGAATTTATGAAGTATAATTACTTAATGATAAATCGGAATTATTAAATAATATCTATATCATTTGAAGTAATTATCAATATTTCATAAATTAGTGCTTGTATCTATTGCACTTGAAAATTGACATGGTATCATATTTTTGGTGAAGAATAGGACATTTAGATCACTCCTAGAAAGATTTGGTAAAGGGAAGAGCATTGAAAAATACCTCATCAAATATATATGACTATGGGTTCCTATATGAAGGCAGAAAACAAATTGGAAGGAGCTACAAACTTTACGGCTTAGAAAATAAGGATCGATCTCCTCCTTGCAAATAATGATCTTTTAGGTATTGTTAAAGGCAAGGTCACTGAACTCAGAAAGGATGAAGAAAAACTAAAATGTGATAAATATGATATTACATCTAGAAGTATCATTGTAGATTCAGTAATAGATCATTTGATTCCATATATCACAAATCTTGACTCTTCAAAGAAGATGAATGATGCCCTAATTGGATTATACACTATCAACAATATTGGTGAAGCAATGAGTTTAAAAAATGAGCTTCGTGGTGTTAGAATGACAAGGAATGATACTATAGCCTCATATTTCTTGAGGATTTCTCAATTGAGAGATCAAATTCAAGGAATTGATGAAATCATTCTCGAAAAGGAAATTATGACTACAACACTTAATGGTTTACTTGAATCATGGGACTCATTTGCAGTAGTAATATGTGTTGTAAAAGAAACTCCAAATTTTGGTGAACTATGGATTTCATGTACTTAGGAAGAATCAAGGCTCATGTCAACATGGAAGATTCAAACATTCAAAGAAGGTGACTCTCAAGCATATGCAACATGTTTAAGGAAAAGTGGAGGAAAAAAAAAGTTTGTCTTTCAAAGAAGAAATGGTGGAAGAAGAAATGAAGGAAGAAGACCTGAATATACAAGACTTGATCCTCAAGGAAAGATAGATATGTCAAAGGTTCAATGCTACAATTGTCATGAACTTGGTCACTATAGACATGATTATCCTTAAATATCAAATGATAGAAAGAGAAAGGGAAAGAAGCATGCTTCCACAACAGATTTTGAAGAACTTCCAAAGGGACCCAAGAATGAAGAATCCAGTGACAAATATTTCTTTTATTTCTCTTCTCTTGTATGTTCTACTCTAGATAACAATGTGTTGGCAGTGTTGGAAATTTGTCAACCAAGGGGGTCTCCCCGATGTAAAGTCCCAATTAGACCTCAAATCATTTGGAGTAGGAGCCCCATCTGGAGTATCAACCTAGCCACCATAAATTAAAGGCTTGCCTCAACTAAAAAGAATAACATAATAGAGTATACACATAACCTTTGAAATTAGCAAGAAAGTTGACACTGTGAAACACCAATTTCAATGTGTAAAAGGAGACTTTCGTGAGGGGAGAGAGGAATGAATCTATGGAACAAAGTAATAATACTAACCTAAGAGAGACACATGAGAGCATGAAAATATTCATTAGTTATCTAGTGAAGTAGTTCACATAGACAAAATGATCATTGAAGCAAATACAACTAACATTCAAGAAGATAAGTACCAAAGCCACCAAAATATTTCAATTTCCTTAGTACATGTGAAAAAAATACACACTGCAAACATATAAATAATATTCTTACTACATTCATGATGCATGCATGAAAATGTGTTGGGTCATCGAGCTTCTGATTATTAGGTGAAAGATCCAAGTACACAGTTACAATGACAAGCCACTAGCTCCATTAGTGGAACATTAAGTCACTTCTTTCTTCTCCAAAGAATGATGTTTTCTCCTATGCTAATCTGGAGAATCCAAGGCTAGCTCTCTAAAGGCTAAGCCTCCCAAAATCCATTTGCTTGCGTTATGAGGGTGTATTATAACAATAGAGATGACCTTTAATATCCCCATGACTCTTGAGCTTATCTCATGACTCTTATAATTATAATGTGACCTTTGAACTTCTATATGACTTTTGGAATTTTCCTAAAGTCTTTTTTTTTTCAATATATGACTGTGAATTTTCATATTCCACATATGACTCTTGGACTTCCAAACATTACATTTTGTCCTTTCCTTTTGATAATTACATCAATGCATCCAAAAATTATGTGGCAAGGCACACAAACACACATGACATTGTGATGGCACTGGTACATCACAACTTGAAAATGATGACATTAACTCCATGATGAAGTGGCAATGCCAAGTTATTCCTCTTGATGCTTTGTCTTCAATCTTCATGAGAGGTTTGTTGAATATTTCATCTTCATGAAAGATCTACTTTATTCTTCATCTTCACCCTCAAATAGCTTAATGGTATGGAGACTTCATGTGGTCCTAGTCTTTGGTATTCTATAGTAAACTGGTGTCCCTTCATCTTCTCACTCAATGGTTATATTGTCTCCATAACTTCCCAAGTTTCTTCTAGCACAATCTCCTTCTCCTCTTCTCTGAGCATCATCCTGTCATGTCAATATGTAATGCCTGCAAGTGAAATCCACTCATGACAAGATGACATCAGTAAGGAAATATCCTAGTCAATCTTTCTTCATGAAAAATCTGATTGAGTTGGAACTAGGTGCTAGACTGAGAGGTAAATTAATGGATTGCACAATACGCAGTTTCAGGACCTAGAAGTGATGGAATGAGCCTTGAGACTGTGTAAGGTGAAGTTCTAGAGGCCCAAGAAAGATGAATGCGTATTTTAGGAGATCAATGAGGCATTCTTGAGCCTTGAATTTTCCCAATGCATAATACATGAGAGATAAAGGCTTAGGGATTGTGCAATTATGCAACTCAAGGAGGCAGGAAGACAACTCAAGGCTTGCCACTACACAATGCACAGAAGGAGATTGACTGGAAGTGTAAACTGTGTAGTTGTGGAGGTTAAGAGGGCAAGGTGGACCACTGAGACTGTACAATGCACAGTCCTTGGAGGCAACAATTGTGCATTGTACAGTTCCAAGAGGCAAGGGGGAGCTCGAGCCTTGCTACTATGCAATGCACAGCTCAAGGGGGTTGAGTTGGGTTAAGTTGGTCGAGTAGAAATATTTTTAGGATTTGTCTAATTATGGGATTAGTGAGGGAGAGATAAAACCAAGGTAGGACTTGAACATGATCACACACTCAGAAAAATTGTTGACATAACATAGAACACTCAGAAATCATAAACAACATGATCCTCTTAATGTGATAGTGAAACAATACTCTCCTCCAAGTGTGACACTTTGGGTAAACTTTGTGACAACAATGACGACACTTATAATGTGATGCAAAAGACTTGGGGAATATGTCTAAATCATGTCCTTATGATGAATAGGACATAATAGTGTAGAATAATGTATCAGAACTTCCCTCCAAGAATGTACAATTGAATCCCTTTGACTAGGTGCAACACATAAGATACACTTTGCAATGATAGTGACGACACTAGTACGACAGTGCATGAAAATTTGGGAATGGATCTAATACATTGCTATATGATAAATATGACCCGTTAACACCAAATTTTCCCCTTGAAATGAACCATAACTCTTCCTTTTTCCATGTGAAACACTTCCCATGCCAAAAGATGAAACTCATGAAAGTAAGAGAAAAGTGAAAACAACACTTGCAAAAGCTTAAAGAAAGTGGAAGAAACACATGCCAAAGTGAAGATAACATGAAAATGATACTTATCAAAGAGAAGGAAAGCCAAAATGACAATCACGAATGTGAAAGCGACACTTGAAAAAACAAAGATGCACCAAAACAACAATTGAGGAAACTCACTGAAATATAAGTATAATTGTAATAAAAGTGAGTGAGACTATCAATGGATAGTGCACATTTCAACATGTGTTGCGTAGTTCATTGTGCTTATGGATTATGAAATCAATATCACCAGTGATCACGTGAGCCTTACTTGCAAGAGTAGTGCACCGTCTATGTAAGCTTGCATCAAGAGAAGTGCACTTGTGAATTATTCAAGAACCAAGCATGTAAAATCAAGTGACTTTGACACTTAGAATCTGAGGGAACATCAACCGACCATGAAGAAAATATGAACAATCAAGGAATGACATATACTAGGATCATAAGTAGGCTCCAAAATTCAAGTGTAAGCAAACTTTTGGAGGGTGTTTTTTGTAGCGAAAACACTTGGTGACACACTGGTATAATCCCAACTTCTTTGTTAAGGTTTCACTCTTAAGTGCACGGTCTTAGTCTTTCAGAAAGTATTGATTCATTGCATGGATTATCTTGGCTTCCCCATTTGACCTGAATATGGATATAGTCTCCTCTATTCATTTTCTCGGCTAAAGATATTCAAAAATCTTTCCAAATCACAATTATTTCAATTTAGGAGAAGGGTAATATAAAATTGTGATTTTAAGATAATTAGAGTCTTACTTTTCATCTCTGGCGTTACTCCACTTTCAACATGCCTAGATAGTACCCCGATGGACTCACTATAGGAACACAAGCATTACTTTGCTGCTAGCAAGTCTGAACAATACCATGACTAAGTTACTTGCTTCATCTCTCTACGCAAAAAGCCTTTCTCTTATTTCACCCTTTATTTATTTATTTATTCATAGGAATGTGCTTAGGCACTTATTTATTTCACTAGGGCAAAAGAAGGATCCTGACTTATTGAGAGAAGAAGTGGTTTTTCCCTCAGAGAAGTTATATATATACCTCTGATATTGGTTTGCTTGTATTCATGATTTTCCCCTTTCCCTTCTTCTACTCGATCGGATAGGAAGGAAGAACACCATTTAATTACAACAACAAGTCAAGGAATGAAGATCCTAGAATAGATACGAGATTTATGATTCAACCAAAGGCTTTCCATATGGAACGAATTGTATTTTCCATTCATACTTCATTGGCTTTAAAGATATGTAAACCCAAGATAGAGAAGAGGATTAAAAATAAGCCAAGCATTGTTCATTATCACAATTGCCCTTTTCAAACTTTTCCATATTGTATTTTGAGCCAACAAGAGACATATTTGATGCAAAGTCTTATTAAGAAAAACATGAAAGAAAATAAAAAACATAGAAACAAGACCAAAAATACAAGCAAATGGAGGTTTAACATAAAGTAACATACAGATAGAAACAAAAGAAAGGCAGAGGCTGAATTGAGAGAAAACGTGGGATGAAGGTGAAAAAAAACTATAATACAATTAGACCTACTCCTAACATAACCAGCCAGAAGGTCAAGGTCAAGTGTAATGGTTTTTCTAATGTAACCACTGTAAATGATCCCAACCTTCAAACACAAAGATACCAACAATTAAAACTGATATATAATGATGTGCAACAAAAAAGATAAGAACTTGAATAGTTTGCACAAGATATCGAAGGTCTTGCCGAAAGGCGGAAAGATGTGCCATAACAACTAACTTTAACCATCCATCAACCTTACCTTTGTGATGAGAAGAACAATCATAGAAACCTCAAGAACTTCTTGTGAATGTACTTGCATCTATGTTGTCCTACTTAGCAAACATATAGAAAGAATGGAAATTATTTTTAACATAAAGGCTTGCTAAGTAGGATGCTTCTATCTAGTCATAAATTCGATCAAAACAATCCTTTTGAAACCCATAAAATTATTAATAGAATGAACTTTGAATTAGTACACCCAAATTATAAGGAGAATCAATAAGATTGGTCGATGTAGATCAATTATCATCAAATATGATAATGGGAAAATGATTCGTTGAGTGACAATTGTTATGACTAGTGTTAAGACCGGGATGATAAATTATCATATAAGATTCATAATTCTCCAATGGATTCCTTTGTATCTGATTATAAACTGAACTAGTAATATGAAAGCTTGGGAGATGAGGAGAAATTTCTAGCCTTGTGAATCTGGGAAATAGATTGAAACAACATGCTGACAAAAGGTTAGCATAATATGTAAAATCAAATCTAGAATCCATATTAGTATGGGGGTTTTTATCCACTAAATGATTCAAGAAATGAATGTTTCTCAAAGGGATTGATTGGGCCATGACAAAAATGATTACTTGAGTAAAATTCACAATGAACATTAGGAGTTGATTATTCACCGTAACACTCAACAAATATGAATTCTTCAACCAATGATAATCCTTATCTTGACAATGAGAATGATAGGCTTCATAACCTTGTGTATCCATGAAAGATATACATTCCAAACCCAAATTTGATACAAGATATTTGCATGGGGATGAATCAAATGAAACATAATATTTTACCTGATAAAAAACTGAATCTTGAAAGTTAGAAAAACTATATCTGAAATATTGAAAAATATTTCAAAAAAGAGTTTTCATCCAGCAAAACAATGTGAAGGAAGAGTTTTGCGAGGAAATCCAGACCTGACATGATCCTGGGGTCTCATCAAGATTGCAAGAACCTGGCATAACCATCAATGGAAGTATAAGTGCCTTGACTTCCTGACAAGTTCCAGAACTTTGAAAAGATAGATAACAACATTTTGAGAACTGGGTTAGATCACAAATTAATTGTGGATAGGTACTATCAGTTAAATTAACAAGATCACCCTTATTTGGATGGAAACTATCTACTTCACTGGTTTGATCATATTTTTCAACTTCAAAAAACAAATTACTCTAGTCAAAATATTCTTCTGATCGCATATATAGAGATGTATGAATAAGGAAAAACTCATGAGCAACCTAATTTAAAGGGTTATCTTAATGCAAAATAGGGGATGATAAGGTATGGAAAGGATGCTCTATGATTTGATTGCTTTCTTCTTCATCATGGATAATCTCACTATCCTGTTTCATTTCAATATTCAACTCATTAGGTGATGAACTTGAAGAACATGGAGTATCTCCATCGCAAGTTGATGCATTAAAAATAGTAGAACACAAGGGATAGGGAGGTGAAAAGGAAGAAGTGTTCATAAGATAATCTTCTTTGACAAAATCAAATTTAAGATCTAAATCTTTCAAAACAAAATCTTCTTGAGAAATTGAAAGATAAGTTGATTCACATGGGCTTCTGTCATCATATACATAAATGAAGTCATCTTCATCAAAATGAAGACTTCCCAAGACACCGAACTGATTACGAAAATTGATTTCATTTGATTTACTACCAAGATTACCATATTCAAATTCATCCAAGAATGAGAAAACACCATATTCACATGGAAAATTTTGAAAAAGAGAAGAAATATTGAAAGAATATTCACTTTCCTTCTCTTCTACTTGTGAAATGTGGCTACCTTGCACCTATTCACTGCTTGGATTTGGAAGAGACTAATCAAGCAGATCAAGGGGCAAGGGATCATTGGAAAGAGGTGATAGAGGATGGCAGGTATCCAAACTAGATTCAAGGCTGAAGTTATGAGCATTAATGTCATTTTTCGGAATGGAGGGGTTAGTATTCACCTTAGGCTCCATAAAGCATTCCAAGGTTTCCTCCATAAGATCTAGATCATGAGAAATGGATGAAACTTGAAGAGATAGATCAACCATTTGATTTTCAAATTTCCCAATTTTTGACATCATCGCAAGGAGGAAACCACATTGGAATTGAAAAAGGAGGACATAGAACAAAAGGAATAGTACGTTCATCCTCTCAAATTAGGGGTGTCTCATGATTTACAAAATTTTGGGGAGCAGAAATATCAGGGGCTTGGGCTCACCATTTGAAGAGATGTGAACCAAACACTCAAACTTTTGTTTAAAGAAATTCCAATCCATATTTTCTTTAAGATATTCATAACAAAGGTGAAGGAATCGATTAGAAAAATCCTCAATTGATTCACTAGGATTCATTGTAAGTTGATTAATCATTTTAAGAACATATCGGTTATCATACTTATCAAATACTAAATGAAGCTACTTGAAGAAGTGTTCAAAAGAATGGATGGAAGAAGATGGTAAGGTAGGACACCATCGATTAACTTGGCCTTCAAGGGCGAGGAAGAAAAGTATAAGAGCAACATATTCTTAATTGATTTCATAAAATTCACATAAAAAAGAGAAAATTAGAGATGTGCTCGGCTATGGATATTTAACCCTCACCATTAAATTTTAATTGAGAGAAGTTATAAAGAGACACACTGGGGATTGAAATTTTACCATCATATTTATTAGCAAAACACCCTGGGAGTATGATTTGGGGATGGGCCATTTAATATAATAGATTCAAAATAGACTCAGCAGACACAACTTGTCATCTATCCCTCCTTCTAGTGCCAATTGTTGACGGTGTTGGGAATCCGTCAACCAAGGGGGTCTCCTCAATGTTAATTCCCAATTAGACCTCACACCATTTGGAGTAGGAACCCCATTTGGAGCATCATCCTAAACACCATAAATTAAAGGTTTTCCTTAGCTATAATAAATAACATAAGAGAATATGCACATAACCTTTGAAACCAACAAGAAAGTTGACATTGTGAAACACCAATTGTAATGTGTAAAAGGAGACTTTCACGATGGGAAAGATAGGAGTGAGTCTCTGGGAGGAAGTAATAGTACTAACCTAATAGAGACACATGAAAACATGAAAATATGCATTAGTTATCTAGAGAAATAGTTCACAAAGATACAACTATCATTAAATCAAATACAACACACATTCAACACGATAAGTACCAAAGCCACCGAAATAGTTCAATTTCCTTAATACATATGAAAAAAACACATACCACAAACATATAAAGAAAAGACTTACTACATTCACAATACATGCACGAAAATGTGTTGGGTCATCAAACTTCTGATTATTAGGTGAAAGATCCAGGTACACAGTTACAACGGTGAGCCACTAGCTCCAATAGTGGAACACTAAGTCACTTCTTGCTTCTCCAAAGAATCATGTTCTCTCCTATGCTAAGCTAGAGAAGCCAAGGCTAACTCTCCAAAGGCTAAGCCTCCCAAAATCCATTTGCTTGATTTATGAGGGTGTATTTACAACAAGAGGGAGACCTTTCATATCCCCATGAATCTTGAGCTTCCCTCATGACTCTTAGACTTTTAATGTGACCTTTGAACTTCTATATGACTTTTGGACTTTTCATAAAGACTCGTTTGTCCATATATGACTATGTGACTTTTCATATTCCACATATGACTCTTGGACTTCCACACATAGCGCTTTTCCCTTTCCTTTTGATAATTACATAATTACATCCACAAATGATGTGGAAAGACATGCAGACACACATGACATTGTGATGGCACTGGTAGAAGTCACAACTTGACAATGATGACATAGACTACATGATGAAGTGGAAATGCCAAGTTGTTACTCTTGCTGCTTTGTCTTTAATCTTCGTGAGAGGTTTGTTTAATGTTTCATCTTCATGAAAGATTTTATTTATTTTTATTCTTCACTCTCCAAGGGGATGAATGGTATAGAGTCTTCACGTGGTCCTGATCTTGGCCTTTTATTGTAAACTAGTGTCCCTACATATTCTAACTCAATGGTTATCTTGTCTTCACAACTTCCCAAGTGTCTTCTAGCACAATCTCCTTCTCCTCTTCTATGAGCATCATCCTATCATGTCAATATGTAATACCTACAAGTGAAATCCACTCTTGACAAGATGACATCAATACAAAAATCTCCTAGTCTAGCTTGCTTCATTAAAATGTTGATTGAGCTGGAACTAGGTGCCAGAATGAGAAGCAGAATCAAGGATTTTGCAGTGTGTAGTTCCAGGGACCAAGAGTGATAGATTGAGTCTTGAGACTGCGCAATATGTAGTTTTTGATACCTAGGAAATAGGATTGTGCAATTGAGGAGCTCACTGAGATAATATTGAACCTTGTGTTAGGGTCTTAGGTTTTTTTACGTCAAATGTATTTTCCTTGTCCATTGATTTTCAATTTTTGAAGCAGTTGAGCTTATGACTACTGCTGTTGTAATAGTCTTCAGATCACTATTTGACATCCTTGAACTTATTCCACAGAGATTTCATACAAATCACGAAAGAGTGTCAAGTCAAAAGGGGTTATGTGTCAGTCATTCATCGATCAGAACCATCTGAAATGAAGTTGTGTCAGTCTAAAGTTCTGATGGTCATGAGGTCTGGTAATTAAATATGTTTTAAATTATTATCCCCTATTCCTATCTACTTCATGTTTCCCTATTTCCTACCTTATTTCCCCATTTCCCTTTATACATACCTTCATATATAATCTACATCCTATCCCATTTTCACATATCATTTACATCTTATTCACATTACATTTCCTTCCCCCCCTTCGTTCTAAACCTATCCCCATAGCACCACTACCACTTCTTTATAATCATCACATGTACAACCCTCATAAATAATACACAACCCCCATACCTAAGAAACATCATTCCCCTAAAAATTTAATGATTCCCCATACCTTTATACTCATATCAAGTAAAGAGTGCTAAAAGTAATCAATTCAAATGTTGTGCTACAAGACAAAAGACAAGGGGTATTCAAATTCTATTGTTGTCTTATTCTCATGCCACTATACACTCATGCAAACTATGCCTAACCCGAGCACATAGCATCCCTATTGGAGACCACATATCAATTACCAGGTGGCAGTTGATGAGAAATTGAGTTTGTCCTCACTGTGGAAAATATGTTGTGCACAAGTGCTACCCAACCTGGTCACTACACAACCATTGTGCAAGTGGGTATCAACCATTTAGGAGGTTTGCAAGATTTGGAGAACCTAATTAAAGAGTTATAAACCATCACACAAACATTTTGAGCCTACCCATTTGATCCATTTTTCTAGAGGAGGTGTGCAACCATACAGAGCATGGAGGGCTACTTGGACTCGCTGCGCAAGATACCTTGTTTTAGTCATCATTTTGAAATGTTGTTTCCAACCACATGGAGCTGAATTTCAAAAAATTGAAAGAGGATTTTCTCAAGAACAAACCAAAGAACAATAAAATGCTTCATTTTCTACACAGATGTCATAGATAGGGATGATTGAATGCATATTTAAGGCCTATTTTTCGGACTGTGTAATTTCTTGTTTTACTCATGATTTTAGAGAACCATTTCCAAGCAGTTGGGGAAACTGAGAGAGCTTTATATTCAAAACAAGTTCATGTAAAAAAACGTATTTCTAGTTTTCCACTGGTGTTACCATTTGTGAGATACATGTGTCGCTTGGAGACCCTTTTTCACAATTTTTGCTAATATAATTCTCCAATTTTTGGAATTTGGTTTGTGAATGAGGAGAATTATGCTCACATTCTTGCAATTTTGGATGTTGCGGGTATATCATAGAACCTAAGATGATTGGATGTCACTATTTTTTTTGAACCTTAGATGATTGGATGTCACTAATTTGTTTGGTTTGGGGCAAGAAGGCATGGTGCAAACATAGATTCAAAATTTTGTTGCACAACCACTATGCAACACAAGCTTGTTGTTGTTTCCATTTTTATCCTTGGACATGGAACTATATTATTATGATCCACTGAATGGATGAATCATATCTGGTCATGTGTTATTATTATGTTGTAAATGTATTTAAGTACATCATAAACCATGAAGAAGGGTTTGATTTGGAATCGAACTAGGCTTGGTGTATGTGATATTTTTGGAATAATAAAAAAAACTCAGTGCAAGATTTTATCATCAGTTTAAGAGATTCTTGTGGTATTTTCTTTCAAGCTATTGTTTTTCTCCTGTGTAATTATTCTCTTAAATATCTTACTTCAACCTTGTTTTAATGTGTACTGAAACATTTTTCTATAATTCATCCTTGATTCTCTAGATGATTGTGGATTTTTTCTCATGTATGATGGAATTCTTCATTGCTCTGTCATCATTATTCTTCTAAATAACCAATCAAGAAATTTCGTAACAAAATTCTAATGTGATTTTTTGCTTTCAGATGGATTTAGTTATGTGTTTCTATGTTTGCCCACTATACTAAAACCGACATCAACTTGAAAGGTGTTGGGTCGTGTTATATTCTTTCCACGACTAGCCACAATAGTTAAGCCAGGGGGGCGGAGCCTCCTCGGCGTTGCAGTGGGCGTAGCGGGGGGCGGCAACTCCCCTTTATGCGATTCGGGGTTGCGCCTTGGGAATTTTTTTTGGACCCTATATTAGGTGGGTGGGACTACCTATGGTTTTGCGCATGGATTTCTCACATGGTTTTGGGTGCGATGGTTTTCAGTCCATGGTATTTTGTAGATCCGGTCAAGGGAACTACGATCATATTCTAATCTAGGGTTAATGGATTGGGGTTTATCGATGCTTCGGCACGTATATATATGTATTGTAACATTGAAAGGAATATAATGAAAAATCAATCTGGTAGTCTTGGTTTTGGGATCGAGGGGAAATCTCTGTGTATATTTGTTTTATGTGTAATGCTCTCACCATTCTTTATTTTCTATTTTTAGAATTCGTATGTAGGTAATTTTTGTACGGGGCTAAAACCTAAAAAAGGTGTACCTATCATGCCTATATTTATATAGCGAGCTAATATATGCATTGATGTGTTGATTTAACAATTTGAACTATGTTTCTAGTTTAATACCCCAATGGATTTTCCTTTTCCTAGAATTTCCTATCAATTTTCATTAAATTTCAAGTATCCTTTTTCAGACCCAGTCTCTGCAAGTTAGTGAGCTTCAGTGTTTCTTTATCTCTAGACGTTTAGTGAGGGATCCCCCTTTGATTAGAAAGGACCATTTTCTATCCCAAATAGGTTTGTGGTTACCTCTGTAGCCCTTTCTTCAGCCTAAAGGGATTTATGAAGTACTAACATCCTCACATCATTGCCGGGGAACGAAAGGTTTTATCTTCTCTGCGAAAGATCTTCAAAGTTTCAGATTTGGTTGCTGATGGTGGACAACAGTCAGACATAGGAAGGATGAACCATTCACCTGGCGACTCCAAATCAAATTTCAATTTGATCAAAAGACTCCATTGGCAACAAGATTCAAAAATTCAGGTTTTCTAGCCACTCTATTGGCTCAAGATGGATCTCAGATATGGAAAGTATGTCCCTATGAATCGTGCTCATATACCTAGCTTTCCAAATTGTATTTCTTGTATAGATTTGAAATCATATTTTCCAAAGTTAAACGATGAGAATGGTGATGATGTTGCTTTACATCTTATCAAATTTCACATGCACGCAAGATGAGGGTTCAATTTCCTGAAGATTGTCTCATGAAGATGTTCATGGCTACTCTGTAAGGAAACACAAGATTTGGTATGAAGGTTTTCCATTTGCTAGTATTTATTCTCTTAAATATTTTCATTCAACATTTTTTGAAGAATACAAAGAGTCTCATCCTTCTTTGTCTTTATTTGAGAATTGTTGTAATCATTTTGAGGATTTCATTAAAAATATGGAAAATTCTTAGGGCGATGAAGAGATTAGGGAGGCTTTGAACGAGAACCCTTTTCATCACCAAGAAGAAATGGTAGCCTCTCTCTTGGATGAAAATGAAACCCAACAAGATTTTAATAATGACAGTCATGTTCCATCCTCTGTGTTTGATGATAATTTGCAACAGTCTTGTCTGTATTTTCATGATCAAGAGTATGAGAATCCTTTGCAACAACAAGAGGAAATGGTAGAGGATAGTTGCTATAATGTTTAGGTGGAGGAAGAAATTTATTCCTCATGCCATTCCTTATCTTAGTTTATAGCCAATGAAGAAAATCATGAAAAGAAGATCCATAAAATTTCACCCATAAATATTTTAGGCAGTGAAAAAATTAACGATGATAGCTACCCAGAATTGCAAGAAACTAATGAAGAAGAGCAGGGTGTTTTAGACTCCGTGGATGTGGAAATTTTTGCTATTGATAAGGTGGCTACTTCAATTGCATATTTTCAAGAACAACATTATTCTTTTTCCTGATGCAAATGATAAGCCTGATGAACATATTGTTTTCTTTCATTCTGACAAAGATCCTACATTGGACAATGCAGAAAAACTAGTGGCTGAAAAACAAAGGGAGTGCTTGTCTTTTTGTTGGCTTTCAAGATCAGGTAATGCTTTATATTATTGAAGACCCTTTTGTTGATTTGCTGCAATCACCAAAAAGAGATGACTTTGCATGTTTTTCAAGATCCCATGGCTAGTCTATCACGGTCATAAGAGCATAAGAAAGTTGTGGAATTTATGGATCATGAGCAGAGGTTCAGTGGAAAGCTTGAGTCGCCATTTTCTAGACTTTTCTTTATGACTGGTGCAACTGAATACAAGCATAAGTTAGAAAATCATTTGCTTGATTGGATAAACTGGAGGGATCTTTTCACATGAGTGTATATATGTTTTCAGCAGGTGTAGACAAACCTCACTACTATTTGAAGCCTAAGGAGAAGGCCCTAAGAATTTGGTGATGTGTTGTCAAATTTATGATTTATTTTGAAGTTTTCAGCTTTGTAATCAGTTAGTCAGCTGAGTTTTAGTCTTTTTATGTTTGACTCCACTGCCCAATGGTCTTAATAGGCTATTAGTCTTTGATTTTTGTTCTTGGCACCTCGCTAGGATGCTACCATCCCCATTGGATCCAATATTAGGGTCTTAGGTTTTTGACGTCAAATGTGTTTTCCTTGTCCATTGATTTTCAGTTTTTGAAGCAGTTGAGCCTATGACTACTGATGTTGTCATAGTCTACAGATCATTGTCCGAAATCATTGAATTTATTCCATAGAGAGGTCATCCAAAGCACAAAAGAGTGTCAAGTCAGTGGGATTCATGAGGTTACACATGTTTATATAGTCGATTTGAAAGGGGTTATGTATCAGTCGTTTGTCGATCAAAACCATCCGAAATGAAGTTGTGTCAGTCTAACGTTTTGATGGTCATGAGGTTTGGTCATTAAATATGTTTATGCATACATTCATATATCATCTACATCCTATCCCCATTATACATACCTTCATATATCATCTACATCCTATCCCCTTTTTACATATCACTTACATCTTATTCACATTACATTTCCTTCCCCCCCTTCATTCTAAACCTATCCCCATAACACAACTACCACTTCCCTATACTCATCACATGTACAACCCTCATACATAATACATAACCCCCATACCTAAGAAACATCATACCCCTAAAAATTTAATGGTTCCCCATTCATTTATACTCATATCAAGTCAAGAGCGCTAAAAGTAATCAATTCAAGTGTTGTGCTACAAGACAAAAGAGAAGGGCTAATTCAAATTTTTATGTCACCTTGTTCTCATGCCATTGTACACTCATGCAAACTCTGCATAATCTGAGCACATAACGTCCCTACAAGAGACCACATGTTGATTCCCATCTGGCAGTTGAAGATAAATTAAGTTCATCCTCTCTATGAAAAATTTGTTGTGCACAAGTGCTACCCAACATGGTTGTTGCACAACCTTTGTGCAAGTTGGTATCAACTATTTAGGAGGTTTGCAAGATTTGGAGATCTTACTTAAATATTTATACACCATCACACAAAAATTTCAAGCCTACCCATTTGATCCATTTTTCCGGAGGAGGTGTGCAACCATACAGAGCATGGAGGGCTACTTGGACTCGCTCCGCAACTGCTACGCAAAATACCCGGTTTTAGCCATCATTTTGAAATGATATTTCTCACCAAATCAAGTTGAATTTCAAAAAACTAAAAGAGGGTTTTCTCTAGCATAGATCAAAGAACAATAACCTCCTTTAGTTTTCGTACATGTGTCATATATATGGATTTTTGAATGCATCTTTAAGGCCTATTTTTTGGACTGTGTAATTTCCCATTTTAGTCATGATTTTGGGGAACCATTTCCAAGGATATGGGGAAAACGAGAGTGATTTATCTCCAAAAAAAGTTCATGTACAAAAAAATATCTCATGTTTTACATAGGTGCTACATTTTGTGAACTACGGGTGTCACTTGGTGACCCTTTTTCACAATTTCTGCTGACAAAATTCTCCAATTTTTGGAATTCGGTTTGTGAATGAGGAGAATTATGCATACATTCTTATAGTTTTGAATGTTGCTGGTATATCATAGAACCTTAGATTATGATTGGATGTCACTATTTTGTTTGTTTTGGGGTGGGAAGACATGGTGCAACCACAAATTCAAAATTCTATTGTACAACCACTGCGCAACACAAGCTCGTTGTTGTTTCTACTTTTATCCTTGGATCTGGAACTATATTATTTTGATCGAGAAGGATCATAATGGATAAGGATATTATATAGATAGGGTCATTATCTAGATAGATTTAGTTGGATAGAATATGTTTCTCTATACTTTTCCTAAAAATAAAATGTTGCAGGTTTTTTCTTTATGCCTAGATTTATTTACTTTTGTTTAAAAAACAATATGTTCATGATCTTAGTTGTTTTTTTTAGATCCACTGAATGGATTAATCATATGTTTTATCTTGTAATGTGATATTATTATCTTGTAAATTCATTTTAAGTATATCAAAAACCATGAAGAATGGGTTGGTTGGGAATCAAACTAGGCTTCGTGTATGTGATCTTTTTGGAATAATAAAAAAACTAAGTGCAAGGTTTTGTCATCAGTTTCAGAGATTCTTGTGGTATTTTCTTTCAAGCTATTCTTTTTCTTATGTGCAATTATTATCTTAAATATCTTACTTCAACCTTGTTTTAATGTGTATTGAAACAATTTTCTAGAATTCATCCTGGATGCTCTAGATGATTGTGGATTTTTTCTCATGTATGATGGAATTATTCACTGCTCTATCATCATTATTCTTCTAAATAATCAGTCAAGAAATTCTATAAAAAAATTATAATGTGCTCTATTGCATTCAACTAGATTTAGTTATGTGTTTCTTTGTTTTTCCACTATACTAAAATCAACATCAACTTGAAAGGTGTACCTATCATGCCTCTATTTCTATATTTGGCTATGTTAGGTCCCTACAATACTAGTGATTACCCCATTACTATTGTAGTTGTATCCCTTATTAATATTTTTGTGCCCCTATTGTCCCCATATTGTTATTACTGTGCCCCATAGAATCCCTC